>WYDI02015672.1:17435-53292 GCA_009867235.2 Psittacus erithacus | reverse complement strand
CATGCTCTGCCCTGGGAGGAGGGAAAGCCGGGAGGAAGCGGAGGCAGGACACCTGACCCAAGCTGGCCAAGGAAGTACATGGAATATGTCTAAAGATCATTGTAGATTCTTGATGCTTTGGAGGCTAACAAACTTACTAGTGCTTAGCAAGTTCAAGGCAGACAAATGTCAGGGAGTTGGATCTAGCCTCGGAGTACTTAAAGGTATTAGTCCCTGGAGACAGAGCCAAGAGAAAAGCTTTGGATTTCTCTACTTTGTGGAGAAAAGCTGAAGGAGACAAAAACGATTAATGTTAATTGGGCCAAATGTAACTCGAAGAAAAAAATTCCTCTGGTTCATCTTTTTTTTTGAATGAAAATAAAAATTATCATATGAAGTGCAGTGCTAATAGACCCTCATGGCTCTGGCTGAGAAATATGTCTAAGGCAAAGGTGGGGGGTTTATTTTGCTTTATCTGAGAGTGCACTGCATCTGTCTTTCACAGTGCCACGATTGTTGATTAAAAGCAGTCTTTCCACCCTAGGAAAGAAAAAAACAGGACATTTGTTTCAACAAAATAATTTTTCAGCTCTTGGAGTTATTTAAAGGAAAAAAAGACTGCATATCTTCCCAGTCAACAGTGCAATGTAGGTTTTGAACAAACAAGAAGATGCTAACTTCTCCTACTGGGAGGCAGGATACCCTGTAGGATCTGTATATATTGATATGAGTGATAATGTGGTAGGCAGCCTTTACAAAGTATATAACAACTTGTTTTTGATATTAGGGGCTAGAAATTTCCCTGGCATTCACATGCAGGGGCTTGCAGCCAGATAAGTATAGCATGTAGTGCTCAGAATAGGAGGAAATACCTAGCCTTCTAACATGCTTTTCTCTTGAACTTTCTTCACACAAGGAAGATAAAAAGCAACATAAAAAAATAGTCAAAATAGTTCTGATTATCCCCACTGGGCAAGTTATAAACAGTCCTTTGAGCTCTTTCACTTCTGTGCAGTTTTCCTACCCATGCGTTTTCCAGTGTCTCAAAGACTCGCTTAATTTCCCTTTCTCCACATTTTGCTGGAAGGATGGTAGAATTTCAGCTGATCTTAGGAAATCTCATCCAGTGAATTAACTAACAAATGACTACTTAGATTGTGCTGTAATTTTAAAGAAGTACACATGTGAAGTGGGCAAACAAAACACAGATCTCATCTGCTTTTGACTATTTCAGTTGAAATTGTGAATCAGTCCTTACTTATGAGGGTATTCGGCAATGTGATACTCTTTGATGAAGCACATAGTACTGTTGCAGACTGAGTTACCCTGCAGGATTTGAAATCTTTGTTGTAGGCCCATGGGATGATGAATTTAGTTGCATGTATTAATCTTTTCATGCGCATACATCTCTGTAGCATGAGAGATGTCTTTGCATTTCTTATGTAGATATGCAGCTCAGCATATGTAAGACTTTCCACTAGTATCTCTTCTGCACTTTAATGGGATTTGGTCATGCTCCACTAGATCAGTGACAGCCTTCAAAGCATGATTGGTTAAATCTGTACAGTTATTATTTGGAGCTCTACAGATAATGTTTACAAGCTGTTACTTCTGAGATGTCATAAGTGGATCAGACAAACTGTTTGCTTAGCAGTACTTCTGTCCCCATTCCAACAGTCCCAGACTTCTTTCTGCTAACTTCTGTAAATGCCTGATTGCTTCTGAAATTACACAGTGAGAATGTGCAAAGCAGAATTCAAAAGACACAGAGCTCTATAAGACACTACTGGCTTTCTTTCACTCACTTCTGTGAGCCCTACTGGGATCTGAAATCTTTAATCTTAAGAATCTTAAGACCCAGTAGAAGGAGCTATAGCTCCTTTTACAGTTTCCTGCTGACAGTCGTTGAACAGAAGAGCAAAAAAGGAGAAAGGCTGTTACTGTGGGCAACACTAATGGAAGGTCTTACTCACTGTCAGCATGACTATGCAGAGTCCACCGGAAAAATTTCCAGGAGCAGGTAGGTAACCCTCATTGCTGATGAGAGAACTGCAGGATTGCAATATTGCGCAGCTGTAAGGCTTTATGTAAGCTGGCTGGTTTGATCATTACCACACAAATTGGGTAAACATCTGTACTGAGCTCTCAATGATTGACTTTTTTGACAACTTATTTTGTATACATTTATAAAATTAGAAAACTTGTCACTTTCATGTGATTAGATACAATGTTTAAGGGCCACCTGGGAATGTGAGATGCATTAATAATTTATATGTTTACATATATCTCATGGCTAAATTATCAGTTTGTATATATATTTATATATGCAGATAAAGTTTTTTTGCTAAACTCCTTGCAGAATAACACAGGAAGGTTCTTAGTACAAGGCTGGTCTTGGGTTTCAATCTTTACTTCTGATGTGATCCTGTCATCTGAATTGTAAACCTAGTTAGGGAGCACATTCTGGTAAGTGCAATATCCTACTCAAAATCGGTTCTATAGCACAGAAATACAGCTGACAGAAGCAATATACTGATACATGCCAAATTCTTAAGATAGACCATAAATTATGTGACCATACACTATAATGCAAAGCTAATGTTCAACGAAGCAACTTTCCATAAATCCAGAGAGTGTTCAATATGTATAGTGTGGGTGTCCTATTCAAAATAGACCTTTATTTCTCTAGAAATAAAAGCAGAACAGATCAGCTCTCTGGTTTATTATTTCTTTTTATACCAAGATCTTTCCAGTGAGTAATTCTGTTCTACCTCTTTTTCGAGAATGAGGCAGTGCTGAGAGTTAAATGCTTACGCAGTATAATGCCGTTTTCTATCATCACTAATTTCCAAGATACCTGTTTAAACAGAAACTGTCACTTTCTGGTCTGGCTTGAGCCTCCTGCCTGATTCATTTTGTAATGTCACGAACAGTGGATTGTAGATTCATGGAATAGAACTGGTCTGATTAGAGATGAAGAAACTTCCTTCTACACATGCACATCCTTATAATCAGCAATGATGGGAAAGGAAATAAGTAGTACAGTAGGCATGAATTGTAAATGTCTCTCAAAGAACCTCTCAATTTCACTTGAATTTCTGAAATCACTTTTTTCTGTCTTTAGCATTAACCCTTTCTTACCTTCAAGGGCCTTTCATGTGAGATCGATCCCTACCATTCTGCAACCAGTATTTCTTTGGTGCTGCTAGCCATTGCTATTGTAATAGCCACAGGTTAAAAAAAAAAATTGGAAATGGATCCAAAGAATTATACACTATGGAAGGACCACTGAGCAAAATGTCTGCTACATAGCATTTTGGCTATAGTCTTACAGTTTATAAGATGTAAGGGATTTACTTTGATCCTTTAAAGATGGTGATCACTTTACAGAGCACTGTCATACCCCCGGCTTCAGAAGCCCATTAGTTAATCTTGGGAAAGCTCAAGTGTGGGCTGGAAAGAGGCGGGAAAGAGAGTTCCTGACCAGGAGAAGATAAAAAAGGTTTATCACCAGAAGCTATTTTTTGTCATTGCTGATATGTTCTTTATGGAACCCTGCAAGAAAAAGTGACGGAGCAAAGGAAAGAGGCAGTCATTAAAGTGAGAATGAAAAGGATGACATCTCTGTTGCTGGGTGTCAGTTGTGGTATAAGACAAAAGCTGTGCTGGGTAGGAGGACAGTAAATGAAGAGTTGTGGGGAAAGAAATATTTTTAATTGGCAAGATGTTGCAGCTATCAGGTGCAATGAGTAACTTAGTGATCAAGTGCAAATCCATATGCTAACTGCTGACATAAATTATTTATTCTGTTTATCTATTACCTCCACCTACAGGAACAGAGCCTAAAAACCATGAACTTATTAGGCTGCAAACCTAAAACACATTTTCACTGTGGCTTAGCTTCTTTGGAGAAGAGAGAGTGGAAATTTCAAACCTCCAAACAAATATGTCTCTTAATTAACTTTTCTCACCATCTGTGCTTACTTATAGCTGGGGCAAGTGGTACCAGTGACTTGAGAGATTGCTTTCAGTGCTGCCTCTTTAGGCCAGCTTTTTCAAAGCAGCAATCACATGCAGTTAATTCCGATCAGATCAGCTTATCAGCTCAGTTCATTGTAGTGCTTTCATGATCATTCATGTGTGACAGCCCATTAAAACTTGGCCAGGCCTTAAAAAAAACCAACATAAAAATCACCAAATCCATGAATGTGTTTTACATTCAGCCTCTGAGGTATCCAGCAAATTTGTTTTGTGTATTAAGCTTTGAAAATGAACTTCTGTGAAGAGCTGTAGGGAAGTCACCAGGACTTTAGCCAATGTAGTTTACTGTATTTTACCTCACAGTGTAGTTTTTTTTATATATATATATGATGCTGCGATAATTGTGTGCTTGGCTTCTGCAAAGGTACAGTGCTGTGGATGCAGACTGCCAGACCTAGAAATGCTCATATGGAGTGCATGAAAGGCCACTGCCTATGGATGGTTCAGGTTGACCAAGTGAGGTTTTCCTTTCTGCAGGACTTTTGGTGGATGGGAATTACAGGTTGTGGTTGATTGCCCTGGTCAGAAATGGCAGGGCCTGTCAGAGTGGAGAGCACTGATAATGCAGTGTTTCAGCTGACTTGCAACAAATGTTTTTCAAAAAGTTTGGGGAAATGGGGAAGTTCCACCTAAATTTGAGGTTGGAGATGTTTGGTTTCAGAATTCTGATTTTTATGTGTGAATGTTGTTTTAATGGTATTTTTTCCTGTGTGCATTCCACATTTACATGACACATATATTATGTCCTGTTATTGTTTCTCAACAGATTAATTAAAGAAATTTGTGAATTGCTATTTGTTGTCATCTTTCATATTTTTGTCTCTAGATTGTATTTTAAGAGAAAAACATTGAATTTTCCACAAAAAAACACAAGGCAAAATATTTTTTTAACAAACTATTAGTATTAACAAGATTAGAAAAAATCCTTTGTATGTAAATCTTGTGCTGTAAATCTTATTTTCAATAAGAAAGATTTCTTTGTGGAAAACATAATTGAAATGTTTGAAATGACCAAAAAATACATATAGATCTATATCCACTGTGCTGGTGAAATATGTCTACTAAAAAGATTCTCACCACCTTCTAGTGCTGAGAAGGTCAACTGGTTTGGAGATGGGAACTTTTTTGTTTACAGACAGACTCTATAGGAATTTTCTTGCCGATCCTACACTTCTGTTCTTGCATACTGAAGGGGCAGATACATGCAGAAAGAAGCTGTCTTTGAACACACTTGAAAAATACAAACATACAAAGTAGAGGCTGTCTTTTTTCTTTTTTTTCTTTTTGAAAGAAAGGTAGAAAATTCCCTAAATTTAGACTATAAAATAGACTTGTAGAAGGCAGTAAATACAGATCTCAGTAAAAGTCTATAATTTACAGGTATATATCTACCTATACGTATCTCTACATGTATTTGTGTCTGCATTCATATATGTGTGCGTTTATGCACTTCTAATGTTTATTTTGGTTTTGGTTTAATTTAGCAAACAGGAGCTCTGTGGTTCTAGCTTAGCTTCTCCATCTCATTTTCAGTGAGCCAGACAGGTTGTCTTTAGGATTTGTTAGTCAAGGTGATGAATTCCTCCAGGCTCCAGAGAAAACCCTCATTTTAGGGCTTGAGAGTAGGTGTTACAAACTGCCAGCCTGTCACACGTGTTGGAGATACCTGACACTTTTTGAAAGATTGATTATTTCAAAAGGCCAGCAACTGTGTTGCTTTCATTTTAAATAATCAACGCACTCAGGAGACTTCCTTGTTGTATTGCATCTCCCAAGGGTGAAGAGGTTTGGACTAGTCTGAACAAATACTGCTTCAAGCAATTTTGCTGATGGAGTCTTTCTCTTTTCAGTTTAATTGAGGGTATTGATTTAATATAAACCCATCTAACTTAGTGAATTCATAGGGGATGAAAATTTTCCTTTTGCCCTTAGATCTACCTCCTTGCCTTGATGCTTTGTTTACACCAGTCTTGCAAATGGAATGATACTCAACAGCACTGTCAACAGCGACTTCTGTTTATGAAGGGAGATGGAAGAAATGCATGTCTGTGGTAAATACTGATTTGTCAAAATCGAAATATTCTTTTGATGAAATTTCAGGGGTTTTATCCTTAACAGATTTCAAATGTTGCTTTACTGGAAGCCCAAATGCCAACCAAATATAATTTGTCCCTTGCTGTTTTCTGGAATACATTCCACAAGCGATTTAGACACTTTGTTGAGAGCACATGATCTAAAAAGATCAAAATACTAGAGTTCCTTCCATGGTCATGCTTAATTTGCTAAGCTATCCAAATTTTGATCTGTGTCACCTTTGTTGAAATGTTTGCTGGTTTTTTATTAGCTGTGTTTCCTTTCAAAGAAATAGTTTGGGAGATAATGTGATCCGTGTGTCTGTCTTGGGCCAGTTTTGCAGTCATTCCTCTGCTTTTGGCAAGTTTCAAGATGAGGGTTACTGTGGGAGGACTTACTCTGTATTGGGGAGATTGGAAGCATTGTGTGGAAGGTGTTTCCCTAGGACACATGAAGGAAGGAGTTGGAGGTTTTGAGGGAGAAAACACAAATCTATTGAAAACAGGCTTTATTTTTTTTTTCTGCCACTTAGGGAACAATTCAGCACAGTGCTCTGCTGACTTTTTATCTGACTGGGTAAGGACTTTATTGACCTTAGAATTGTACCAGCATACTATAGGAGAAGGTCGTTGTTCCAAAGCATGTAACTAGGTGGGACAGAAAGTAGGAGGGGAAGCAGGAGCACTGAGAGAAGGAATCCTAACCAAGGTCGTGCAGCTTTTGAAAGAAAAGAATGGCATTAGACTTTGTTTTTAATTCCAAGTCGATGCCTTATCTGTCAAACCAGGCCAATTTTTCTGGTATTTTTCCAAGTATATAACTAGGTTGTGTTTAATTTTGTTCTAAAACCTGTAACTATAAGGTGACGGAGGTGTTTCCTGAAGACCAAAACTTGTAGCTGAAAACAGATATGGTTAGTTACGTTCTTTACTTTTAACCAGTGTCTCTTTTCTGTGTAGTATCAGGTTCTTATTAATGAAGTTAAAGACAAACATTTGTGCTTCCTGCAAGGGCACCTCCCCCCAAGGCATCCCATATTATTTGTTTCCTTATATTTTATTTGGGGGCTGTCAATATTTTAGTATAGTTTTCCATGGTCGTCCTCTTCATAGATGCAAGTTGGATTGCCTGGATTTTACCAATTGACTACTGTTAGGTTTCACAAGGAGCAGAATATTTTCCATTTGGTCCATTCATGTGCGAATACCTATCTTCCCTGGCTACACAGGCAGCTTCCATGCAAGAGGAATAATTTGAAAGGGTCTGGAAATATCATAAAGATCTTTGTAGATATTTTCACCTTTTTTGCTTTTTTCTCATCTTTTAAAGCATTAGCCCTTTGGCCTGGTCAGGTGCTAGGAATCTCCTGTCACGAAAGGCAAAAGCTCTGTTGAGGCTCGGTCCTTCTGCCCTGTAACCCTTCCTTGGGTATCTGCCAGCTTGCCTCTGATAAGACCAAATCCGCTGCAGATCTCTCTGCTGAGCACTCGGAGTCTGTAAGAGCAAAACTCATCCTTTATGTTCAGCATGGTCACAAATGCTTTATGGTTGGATTCAATGATATTAAAGATCATTTCCAACCTAAACAAATTTTACAATTCTACGAAACAGTGCAAAGGTTGTAAGGAGAACTAGGCTGTGGTCTGTTCCAACATACTCACTTCTGCTCTGTGTTAGATCCTACTACTGTGTCCCTGTGTGGTCTTGGAAAAGCCATGCAGCTTTATTTGTCCCCAATCTTAGTTTACTTCTTCATTTGTATCATGTAAATGAGACAGTTTATCCACAAACACTTACATGTGTAGCTGATTTTTTGTACTGACAATGATTTATTTTAAAAGTAGGCTCTTTTAAGCTTCTCAGAAGTACCTCAATTTCTGCTTTGTTATCAGGGTAGGCTTCCTTTGAAAACTTCCCTGTCCTCGGAAGCTGTACTAGTAAAAATCCTCCTCTTGTATACGCTGGATGAAAGGTTGGATTGAGTTGTTTTCCTGCCAAAATGTAAAGCAATGTTTTTTTTAAATCAATCTTTCTATTTGGCTGCTACTTAATGTCTTTTGTCTGCTTAAGTAGGATAGCTGCAATTATTCACCTCTGAGTCCTGGGAAAGAAGCTGTAATTCAGGAAAGGTCTCTTAAAAAGGAATGTAATTCACTGCCCCACATACAGTACATTGTGCAGGTCAGACAGAATTGTGAAAGCTGTAGGATCATCAAGGACAGCATGTGATGAACAATGCTTGGTACTAAATAAGGCTGTTTATCTTAATTCTTTATTTGGGAGTAGAAAAGTAAAAGAATTAATTATAGATTGAAGCTGGATAGAATTGTCTTTTCAGTCTTTTAAGGACACGATCCCTTGGCACTGCTAAATGAGGAGCAAAAAGTATGAAGGCTCTCCAACTAGTTCACTGGGATGTAGATTTTAAGGCAGTGGTAGCAGATCTGTCATTATTGAGATCATTTAATTTTATTTGATTTTTCCTTTTACCATGATGAAAATGGGGCCCAAGACTTTAAAAGTATAACACAGAATTTGTTTTGAAAGAGGAAGTTCTCCCCTTTCCTTAAAGAGCAATTCTGCCTACCACTGTGGCCCTACTCTATCTGACTACATTGATGTTTCAGCCCAGAGTCAATATATTTGATACATATTTAATAGATAAATGATAAAATAGATCTATTTACAGAACAAAATTCTGCACTGGGAAAACTAACAGGCTTTCAAACTGTGGTCACTTACAACTGCAGAGCCGCTATGTCCCAGTGTACTTGTTGCTTGAGAATTGCACAAAATAAACAGATTTAGTTTAAAGATATTTGGTTCAAGTTTCAAGACCTTTTTTCATCTGTGGGGAAAATAAGTCAGGTTTGTGTGTATCATGGTTAAGTCTTTTCATTTCAGTCCCTATTTTTATTTGCTGATAAGTTTATGACACTTGTACCTTTCTGGGAGAAAGCTATCAGGTCTGGTCTCGTCTAATCCTAAAGGCAAGCTGTCACGGAATTTTGAATAGAGTCCTTTTTGCTTCATAGTCGAAGAAGTCAGGTGCACATTTCTCACCTTTGTTGAAATAAATAATTTAACCATCAAATCTTTTCCTCTCCTTAAATGCAAGACAATGATTTATAGAATAGATACCAGTCTTTTAAAGCAGTTAAATGTTCATGCTCTCCCCTGCCTCTGAGCAATTAATTCAAGAGCCGAGAGATAAACTTGGTGCTTTCCAGCAGAGGGTGTCTGAAGCAGACGTTTGGTCATTTAGATTTTTCTGAATTGCAAAATGGAGTAATTTTGTGATTCTCTGCCATGGCTGGTTTTGGTCCTCTTTTCTTGCACCAGAGGAATCAATTTGAGGTAAAAAAGGCAATAGAAAGAGGACAAAGCATACGATTCGTTGTTCTTACAGCCAAGTATCGTGCAATTGGCAAACTGAATATGGAGACTATAACTGCTGATGGTAAGATGTGTAATTCCCTTCAGAGAAAATACAGGCTGCTGTGTAGATCCAAACTAAGAGTCTGGGAACAAACAGCTGGGCTGATGTTCCAGGACTGAGTGTACCACATGGCAATCACTTTCTTCCTCTTGAAATGCTAGTGAAGTTATAAAAAAAATAAATCACACATTAGTAAAAGAAAGCCAAGCATGTTAGTGCTTTTATGATGGCTAAGTTGCATGGCTTCATGGATAACTGCTTTTTAAAAGACAACCAGTATTGAAATCTTGTTAAGTGACTAAGAAGAAATAAATTGATTTAAAGGGCTACATCTCATGTTGGTATCTTATTCTAAGATGTTCCCTGTGAACAAACCCTTTTTTCTAGCCTGGCTAACATCATTAGGGGTGTTTGTGTTGGTGGTGGTCTCTCTGGATAGAATGACTTGCATGATTAAAAATATTTTTCCTTATTTAAGAAAAAAAAGGGAGGATGAGGGGAAAGATTTTTTCCTCTGAAAAAGAACTGATAGAAGTGCACAGAAGAAAAAGCATCAGTCAAATTATAATTTTTGGGAAACAGTCAAACTGTCTATAAATAGCTTACCTAATATAAAGAAGGAGGGGAAAAAAAAAACCCAGATCTTTCAGTAAAAGTGAGATTGTTACCTGTAACATTCTTAAGGAATTTTGTTTTCACCACATTTAAGTTAGTCCTAAAATACCAAACACCCTCCTCCCCACTCCCTAAAAAACCCTGACAAAAAAAAACGACCCAAGAGATATGTCGTTCCCACTCAAAGAATGCTTTTTAAACTGATCTTACACAGTTTGGAAAGTCATATGTCTGGAGGAATAAAAAAATCTAATTTCTAACACGCAAAGTGAGAATACTTTATTCTGATTTAAACTGAAGTTAATCAAATCTAATTCAAAAGCAAATGTAAATAAGGCTAGTGATCACTAAGGGATGAGTTGCTGGACCAAACAGGGCACTGGGGAAGAAACTTGAGAGTTATCCTGCACAAATTACATAGGTGGAAGGAGAAGCCTTTTTCTGGTTTTGCACAGTACTTGAGTTTTGTGACAAAGAGAAGGTTTCTTCAACAAAGTGCTTACTACAGTGATGTCCTCTGGAGGCTGTGGTATCACAGCACATCTGCAGCTTCATATGAGACCGCTTGATGATATATTGAACATTCATAATGCAGCTTCCTGTCTGAAGAGGTGATGGTCTGTATCGCTGCTCAGAATATCACCCACGGATATTTCGCTTTTGCTTCAACCAAGACATTCTGTTTGTATTCAGTGATGGTCTGATGAGCAAAAGTAGCTGAAGGGTGTGTATGACTCCAGTGTGGACTTCTTTGTTACATACTTAAGTCTTTATTATCCACTGTATCAATACACTGAAACAAGCCTTGTTCCTGTTGTTCCAAAAAGAGGCAAATTGGGCCTTTGAGTTTTTCCCTGACCCTGTTGCTTTAATCACATGTATATGCTGTTATGTTCTGTCCCCTTCTGGCTTTTTCTGAGGTCATGGAAGAAAGAAAAATAGCTTTTTCACATAAAGCAAAAAGGGATTTTTGGATTTTTCCACTATTTTCTTTCCTATGTTTTGTTCTTTCACAAATGAAGTGAATTCCCTGCCTACCTGTGGGGATTTTAAGAAAATAGTCTTTTAATATGAAAGTGTTTATGTTCTCATTAAGGGAAGAACATAACATTGTTTTCCTCCACCCTCACCTCACCCAAAGTCTAATTGCAAACTGTAGTGGCTGGAGATAAGTCTTCTTACCAGGTTTAATGGTGTTTCACTAGTTTAATTAGGCTTTGCATTTGAGATAAGAAGACGACTTTTCAATAGTTGGGTTAAAAAGGCAGGGAGAGACAACAGCCATAAAGATACTTTCCCATGTACTCAAGCATAATTAAATGTAGCAGGAGTTTCTTCTTTCACTGAGTAAATTACCTTTGTCCCACGTTTATATTGATATAAACTTTAAACATTTGGCTTTGCAATGTATCTCGTGCCGATTCTGTTGCTGCTGAGGGTCAAGAGAGAAATTCATGAAAGCTGACAGGAAATCTCTTTCTACGTATAAGGAATAGGTGTCCAGTTTTTCAGATAAACATGAGATTAAAACTGTCAAATTCTTTGTGTATTTACTTTCAAACAACACACATGGCAAAGGAAGGAACCTTTTCACCAGATGTACATTAGTGATTCAGATGCCACATTATTTCTCTCGTGTCATATATACAAAATCCCATGAAAAATCTGCCTCCTTGTACCGATTGTTTAAGCCTGGGATGGTGATTCAGAAAAATGTTGTTTTGGGTTATTTGTTACTATTTTAGAAGCCAAGAAAGATCTGAGCCTTCAAGAAACTCTGCCTGACATTGACAAGTTCTACTGAAGTGATACTCGCATCAGGGTTCCACAGAGTTTTAATAGGAAAAGTATTTCTTTTACAGTATAGGAAATGGAGAGCAGTTCATAAACTTTTTCATTTTCTCTCCAACTCTCTCATCTTTATCCATCTTAAAGTATTTTTCTTCTTGGTAGCATTATGACAGATTTAGGACCAAAGCTGAAACATAAGGCATAAATAAATGAATACATGATCTTTTTAATCCAAATGTAATTCATTGAAGTCTGTTCAGAATTTTGTCTAATAGGGTAACCTATATTTTAAAAGTCTTCAAATTTTATCCCTTGTATCTGGAATTACTTTTAACTATTTGGGACTGTTAAATGTTGGACATTTATTAGGTGGAGTATCAGTATATTTATATTTCTACATTTTGTTTTGCTAATATTGAAGCAAATGCGAAGTTTCCTTAAAGTTTAATATCAAAACAACAAAAATTTGTGATATGTTTTTCAGCCAAGCTGAAGACATTTTCTTAGATCCTGTTTTTATTATAAGGTCACTAACAGTTGAAAAGAAAACAAAATGGTTCAAACCAGGGTGTGTAAATTTTTAGGAACTAAAATGTGACCAAACAAATGCCAACAAAACACTTCTGGATGTATTCACTTCCTGTGGTCTTAGTGCTTGTGAATTTGGGGTACATAGTCTCATGGAGGCAAGACCAAGGTGAGATTTAGGCCCATAAGGTTTTGACATCTAGTGACAATTCACCCCACAGAAGTCACTGACTATCAGGGGGACTCTTACCACAGTGCTCATATGCCCTGTATATGTATACACTGTATACACTGGCTCATGAATTATCTTTAATGACATTTGCTCAACAGCAAGTTTTTAGTCTCAGTTTCTGACTGAAAAGTACTTCAATCCTTGTTCACAAACTGCATGAGAGTTTTAAACATTTGTTTCTCTTTAGCCACTCTAAGCATGATATTCTAGCTGTTGCTCTGAATACACTGTTTAATAATGATTGTGGACAGAATTACTTTAGTCATATCACTAATGATAATCTTAACCAACCTACTGTGCAGCTGAACAGATCAAGTTAATGCAGAAAGTAGAGGGTTTTGGAAGCACTTTCCCTATGGTAAAAATATAAGACCATTCACTTGTACAATGATTCAAATCTGAAAAAAGTTATTTGCTGATATGAACACAAATATATGCCAGTCAGAATAAATATTGGCCTCAATGAGAGTTATTTTGTTGCAGAATAGGATTTAATATTCAGGAGATTCTTTGGCTGTGGTAGTTCTTGAGTATTGCTTATTCAGGCAGTAGAATTGTTGGACTGAAGCTGGGAGAGTTTATTAGCCCTGCCTTAGACATAAAACTATTAGATTTCATGTAATTTCAGGAGGTTTATAGGAAATATTTTACACTTTCATGAGTAAATGTGAAAATTTGGGCATTGGGAAACTATATGAGCATTGTATTTTTTATACCCTTTTCCAAATAGTGCTTGGTTCTTTGAGACCATATCGTTTTTATTACAGTAAGCATTATTTGTCCCTCTGTACTGTTGGTGCTCATTTTCTCTTTTTAAGGAGAATATAAGAACAAATGCTGATATAAGGTACTGAATAACTTGTTTAAAAAACAGGGGAATGGGTGTTGGAGAGCTGCCTCAGACAGATGAAAAATGCCCAGTACGTCAAGGAAAATATATTCCCCAGTGTCATTTCATGCTCTGCAGGGGTCTGTTTTCTTGAGTCCAGTGCAAATGCATACTCTTGAGAAAACCATTTTCTGTTTAATGTGGAAAAGAAGAATAAAGCAATTTTTTATTCTGCGTTTATACAGTCTTGTCAGGAAAGAGAGGCGAATGAAGAATTCGAATCTTCAAAGATGCCATCAAGAATCCCTAAACACAAACCTTATCAACCTCAGTCTGTAATCATGTGAAATTTCACAGATTAAGCAAAACTGGATTCTGGTTTGAACGCCTCTGAGGAAAACTCATGATACAATAAGAACTAGCATGCACAATTCCTTAAGCAGATCTCTTTTTCCTCTGAGTGAACAGTGATGAGATGAATATGAAGCAAGTATGCAAGCCCTCCCTTCCATTCCATGGATGAGGTTCTCCATCACCTCTCTCTATTCCCTAGAATTAAAGCTTGCTGTGACCTATTTTCATATTTTGTATTCCCTGTGCTGCGTGCCAGAAATCAGGCACAGAGCAGTGATGAGAGTTCATGGACCTGCCTGCAAAGAGAGGGAATGTGATGCAAGAATGTGTTAAGAGAGGAGAATTGATCTCTAATATCTTGGTGACAAACATGTAGTGTTCAGCTCCTAAATGAGTCTAACAAAAAGTTCCCTGTGCCATTTGAAATGGTGTAGGGATTATCCTTGCTTGTCCACAGCTCCTGTTTTGGAGGACCACAGGCCTCCCGTAGCTTTTGTATGATACCTGCCAGGCTTCTGTGGTTGCTGGGCGTACTCTAGGGCATCTCAAATGGCACTAAGCAGCTATAATTAGGCAACTTAATCAAGTCTTTAGTTCCTAGGACTGCTTTGCCAAATATCTAATTTTAGCTGTCAGTGATGCAATGAGTGGACATTTCAGATGCTGCAGAAGATGGGAATTGTCACCATATGACCCACTAGACCTGCCAACCCGAATGAAATGCTCATCAAGCCATGAAAAATTCAAAGAGCAGCACCTATAAATGGAAGTGTACCCCCAGAAATGAACTTCTTTTTGGCTAGTCATTTTGCTTCCATTGGATTCTATGCATCAGAAGGGGAAGAGTGCTGTGCAGTAGCAAATAAACTCAAGGAGAAAAAAAAATAAGCCTTTTTTGGGATTAATTGCTGGAGATATTAACACCATTGTATATTTTGTTGAACCCTTAAAAGACTCAAATTTCATAAAATTAAATCCTACAAAGGATTTATTTTCATTATAGATCAATTTAAACCCAAAAATTTTGAGGAAAAATGTTCTTTATCTAGGTAGTATTTTGTTAACAAAGATTATAAGTAAAATTGTAGCATAGCAATAACTTTCCTGGAGTACTGCATAATAATAAACTAACTTTTTAGGATGGGTGGGGAGAGAGGCAGGAACACTATTCATTTTAACAAATTGCCTTGAGAGTACTTGGCTGCATCGCTTCCAGAATATGTAAGTAGTAATATTTGGAGTATTTCTTAAAGCCATTAGGAAATTCACCTTTCATTTCTGTATCTGCCCTTAAGTAATATGTATATAAAAATAACAGTACTTCTGCAGTTGGTAAAGGAGATGAATGCATAATCTCTAGGGAATGGCATCTATGAGAGTTCTCCCACGGAAAATCCTATTGATGGAACAGTTAAAATATTTTCATGTGATATTCTGTCCACATATGGTTTTCTTCAGTGTTGTTTTCTCAGTTGATGGAGGGAAATCCTGAGACACATTTTGCATAATTGCTTGTATAGTTACTGTCAATTGTGGATAGTTCTTATTTCCAACAACTGTTTTGTTAGAAGTGTTCAGAATGCTTAAATATGCTAGAATAAAGTATATTTAATACAACCACCCGCTTGCAGAGCTCTACAAAGCTGGAATTTGTCTCCCAATTCCTTAAGCACCCAGCTCTGTCTCATGGAAATACCTTTCCTGTTTTCTTTTGCTTACTTTAACACTTTTTGTATTTATATTTGTTAATTTTTGGAAATTAATTTGGTAGTTGTGGAAGATACTTTTTCACCACTATTATTTGCAGATTGGTTTTGCCCCCTTTGAGGCAATGCAGGCTGTTGAAAGAAGCCTGGGCTCTAGAGCCTGGAACTGTGAGGTTCCTCAACGTTTTGTTTGATGATGTTTTTCAGATTAATAAAATGATTTGGTAGCATCCTACAAGTATTGGCAGTTATCCTCAGTATTTCAATGAGGGAACATTTCCTTTATAGCTAAGGAGAAGTGATGTACAGTGAAATTAGATGAGGAGCATTACTGAGATTGGCATTCATGTTTCTTATTACCTACCACCTCGCAAAATGTAACAGAAGGTGTTACTCACCCATTTTTTTCTGTAGCCTTTTCTCCCATAGCAGAATGATGAGGTAATACTTGCCATTAGCCATCCTTATGTTTGAAAACTAATATCAGTTCAGAGACAGCATTAAACCCGTGTGCATAGATGATTGCCTGAGGTAGGGATAAAGGTGGGCTTCACACATGGATATACCTGAATCATTTGGGGTGGTTTTTTTCCCAACATGTTTGATCTCTCACTTTGAAAGTTGAAGTACAAAGTCAAATAAAATCTGACCTGGTCAAGTAAAGTATTTATTCAATAGACTTGCAGAAGCAGCCACACCATGGATCTGTGATTTAGAGAAGTTACACAGGGTTTTGGTTTTGCATGTTTGGTTACTTGTGTTTTAATTCCAAAAGAGTGTGCTATTGGACATATTAGAGGCGACATGACGGTGAACAATTCTGAAGCATATGCTCTGCAAAGACCTATTCAATACATTAATCTTTAAAAACTCAAGTATCCTGTCTTGTAATGAAATAAGATGACAAATCTCTTAAGGCAAGTTGTTGTATTTGGGCTTTCCTCATTTACTGAAAAATGACTTTGGAAAAACTATCTGAAAGTCAAACCAAAAGCAAAAGATTGTGCCTGTAAGAAATCATAAAGTTCATTATGTACACAACAATGTGGCAAAGGAGGAGAGCTGAATTTTTAGTAGCACTGGATGAAAATTAAAATAATCCTGGGTAAGTAATATGTTGCACAGTGATAGTTCAGTATATTTGAAGCTCATTTGAATTCAGCACTGATGATAAGTGAGATCTTAACAGAATATTTTAAAGTGGCTATTCAAGTCTGTAATCTGTAGGGCAGAAACATTTTTATTTGATACCTGCATAAAACAAAAAAAGTTTTTTTGCTTTCTTTGTACATGTTTTATGTTTTATATGTTCCCATAATAACCCTTCACTGGGGAAATAGTCTGTCAATTATTCCTGGGTTTCATTTCAGATTTTTACATTCTGCTTTTAACACAAGGAAGGTGAGACTAAAACTAATTTCCCAAGTGATTTTGTTTTTCTTTATAATGAGAACTGTTGTTTATAATGTTTCAGATGATGTAGAAATCAGCTACAGATTTAAATGGCAAATGTCCACTCTCCATTAATATGACAGTTTATTCCAGCTGAAGAGCTATGTGTGGGCATCCTGCCATCAGTCACATATGCAGGAAGTGCTGTACTTTGGAGGGTTGTGGGTTCTTTTGGTTTGGTTTTGTTTTTTAAGCTACTTACAATGAGCCATAGTCATCTATGAGGATTAATTTTAGGGTACAGAAGGAGAAGCACTTTCCATTTGAGCTCTATTTGCTGTAAATAAATAGCAAGATGAGGGAATTATGTAAGCCAGCCACCAGCACAACTGTAGTTTCACATCTAAATAGGGAATAGCCCTGAAAATCTGATGATGAGTCCTGATCTAATGCCACAGGAAGTTTAGGTATTTCTAAATGTTTCTGACAATACTTTACCATCCTAAAAAATCAGCTTACCTGCCTGAATATCTGTTAGACAAAGGACACTTTGAAAAAATGAAGCATATTTTTTCAGCAAAGGGGAGTTCAGCAAAGTGAAGTTAGTTTTGCCTGCTGTTCACTGGTAATGTCATGCCAGGGATACAGTTTTAACCGGTTTGTTAAATACTTTCCGAATACATACATTAGCATTTTTTTCTAGTCTTCATTTTCATGCAAGTAGTACAGATCTGCCTGTTTATGCTTCTGATTTCTTTCCATTTTGAGTCATTTTCCCATCATGTTCTTCAAAGAGCAGAGCTAAGGGCATGTGGGTTTGACTTGAGCAATCTGGACAGATTGGGTGTTTCTGCCTCACATTTGCTTGTGAGGTGGTTTTGCTTATTATTTCTTGCTTAGAATCCCCAGTTCTCTTGAAAAGTTTGAGGGTTCAGAAGAAGATTGTGGCTGTCTCTCAAAATACTGCCTCAAAGGTAGCCTGATTACCTGGTGAACAGTTGTCTGTTAACAGAACATAACAGAGCTGCTCTTATGTTTTGTTTTCATAAATTCAGGGGCCCCAGTTCATACAGCAAGCCCCTGCCAGCTGCCTCTGAACTGGAAAAGAGCAAAAATGCCATGCTTGTCACAAGCAAGGTATGGCCGACACGACAAACAGCAAGCAGATAGAAAAAGTAGTGTAAGGAAGCCATGCAGTAGCATTGGTTGAGGTTACAGGCAACTGGTGGTGTGGGAACGTAAGATGAGTAGAGCAAAGGTCTGTCTAATCCAGTTACCTCTATTCATGAGTGGCAACACAGATAACTTAAGACATGGTATGGGAGCAGGGCAAACTTGCAGCACTGGTCACTGCTGCTCCCCCAGCCTCTGAGAGCTTACAGCTGAGGTGCTTTCTGAGCAAGAAGAGATGGGGTTTTTTTAACTACCAACATTTTTTGAGGCATCACAGCAGTTGTAAGGAAAGATGGAAAAAACAATTGCTCTCAAAGATTTTCATGAAGAGCTCCTCCCTTAGGCAATTCCTGTGAGGGACAGCCTGAGGGAAACATTACTTTTAATACACGGTTAATGGGGACCAAGATTAACACTGCAAGTAGCAGCTGACTTACTGGTACAAAATGAGAAAGAATATGCAACTGTTGCATATGAGAGGGTCTCTTTAGAAAGATAGATTTGTTTCTAGTGAAGATGAAATTATTCACTTCCTGTTATTGAGATGCCTCATTCCTATTTTGTTTGAAGCAGAAGGGGCACTTCCCTAAGTAGCAAGGGCTAGAATAGCTTGTTGGTTGTACTGAAACTGAAGTCAAAATACCCATGGGCTGAAGGGTTAGGAATAGAATAGTTAAAATGGTAGAAGGATTCAAGTGCCCTCTAAGGTTTTATTTAAGTTGTTGCTAACTGACTTGATGCCTCTCATCTGTACAAATGTTTGAGCTGAATATATTTCTTTCTTTTCTCAGTGAAGTGTTTCATTAGTCATCAGTACCTCTTGGGTGTATGTACAAGGACCTTCACAGACAAGTTTAACAAATAGCTATTTGAGGAGATTTTTTTTAATTGTAAAATTTAATATTTGTTTTAAAGAAGTCTGCTTATTCCCATGATATTTTTCTGAATAAAATTGAAATATAGGACAGTCTTTGTTTTTAGGACAAAAGGTTAGGTTCAATGTTAATTACAGCATCAGAACCCCTGGACTGCATTATCAAAGTATGAAGACTATCAATATGTATGGAGTACTGCGACATTAAGTAAACATTTCCCAGTACATCTGTTATCTTACTTCTCTTTCTATTTGGAGTAATGGAATAATCAGTAAGGTAGATACCTGTCCATGCTGGTAAGGTAAACAAAGGGAAAGAATTCACTTTTTAATTTAAATTTGAGGGAAAATAATTAAATAAATAAACAAATAAAATGAGATATAAATAATACACAAAGTGTATATTAATTATAGACAACAGTTACTCGGTGTGGACCAAATTTTGGCTAAATCACTTTGCAAAGCAGGCCCTATATTCTGATCAGGATTTTGGTCCTTGGCAGATAGTAATCTTTCCTTCCTACCAGGTCACTGACAGATTCCATATTTCCATCCATTTGAAAATTTTTACTGTTTCCTTCTCTATCAGATAGCTCTCTTCCCAGTTTGAAATGCATATAGACAGACATCCTGGAGCTTCAGGGAGAGCAAGCTTGACTCAACCATGTCCCAATCCAGGTGCCTTGGAGAGTGGTGGAGAAAAGTTCTGTCATGTCTGTGGATATGCAGGACCACTCAGATAAGCTTAGGCCAGCCCAGATGTCAAAGAATGGGCTGTTATTAGCATCTATGTAGTGATACAATTTTTAACCTTTGGCAGTGTGTGACTTATCCCAGTTACAGGTAAATCATTGTATTTTATAATTGCTGATGGCTCTAAGATTTTTCAATCTTTCCATGCTTTTGGTCTGTTCACTATAGAATAGAGAAGTACTCATCTTCTAACAATGAGTTCCACATTTATGCTTGTTGGGAAGAAGCATTTAATTAATACTTTGGCGGGTTTAACATTACCTGAACTGGAAATTATGTATTTTGGATATCTTGCAGTGGCCTGACTATCATTAAAATGGGAAAAGGGTATGTTATCACACAGCCGAGATAACTCTTCTATCCTTTTCCACAAGTAAAACTTAGTATTAACTTGTGGTAACTACGTAGTTGTGAGCTATATCTACTCTCTTTCTAACCAGCTTTACTGACTGGTGGTGAATCCCAGGGTGTTGGATCAGACTTTAGAAGATTACAAAAAAGTCACTAGAATAACAGCAGGATGATTTATTTTTAGCACAGAGTGTAGGTAGTGTGTTTTATTTTGAGATACTATTTACAGGTGGTTTAATTTTTTTTCTGTGAAACCCAGCTTGAATTTACTCTTATTGCTGCTTAACAATAATTAAAATTTGTTTTGCATAATCTTGGCTATATAATCAGCTAAAAGAAGCAATGAATTTCTGCAGCTTCTGAAGTTTGCGGATAATTTTTTGGCTAGTTGCTGTCTGCTATTAAATCACTTCAGACCTTTGGAAGGGCAAATATAGGGCTTTTAGGTAGGGCAAATACAGGATGTTTTTTAAAAGAGTGTTGACTACAGAAATATAGCTCAGGTGAAAATTATGCAGAAGTTGAGCAAGGTTCTGTGAATCCATTGGTTTAGATTTTGGAATGACAAGATGGAGATTTACCTGATGGGGATTTACCTTATGGAGCTTCCCCAAAATGGAAGTTATTTAATCCAAAAGACACATGGGTCCTCAATTCTGCCATATTAAGAGAATTCTTTGACAAGGAAAATTTTCTGCAACATATATGGCCTTGCATTTGAACAATGTCCGTATCTATGCATAAGGCAGGAGCCATTCACTTTCAATCACCTGGTTTGTACTTTCTTGCTGCTGTGCAAGGCAGCCAGCAGGAATTCAGCAAGATCTGGCTTGCCCTTGTGTGAGGTGGGCTTGTAGGATTTCAGTTCAGGCTCCAGCTCCTGCTAGCTCACTCAGCACTTAAAAGCGGGTTGAGAGGGTGAGGGTTTGGAGAGCAATGACCATGGGTTGTGAAATCAGGCAGGGATCTGATGGGAGAGCGGAGGAGGATAGAGGGAGGCTGAGTTTCTCTTTTTTGAGATATAAGCATGTTGAAGTCTCCTTGAATTCAAGGTCATACTTGCCCTCTTAAAAAAAGATGCATACACATGCAAATAAGGAAGAACCATGGTCTCCTTATGTTTGGGTACAACCAGTAATTTTACTTTTATATACTAATTTAAAGCAGCTCTTCTGCTCTCAATGGAGTAGCTTCATATTAATACACCTGAATTTAGAATTTGACCCTATCAGTATAATGAAATGATCTTCCTGCTGAAGCATAGCAATCAGTCACCATCAACATCGAGATTCCTGACTTTCAGTGAGAAATAAATTGGGCTAGCACTGTGTCTGCAGTGAGAGGGATGCTGCTCTGACTGACCCAATACTGATTCAATCTTTTCAACTTCAGCTTCTGTGGTACCTGGAAATTTTTGCAGAGTTTTCATCCTTTGTTTCCTGTTAGTGATCCTTAGCACAGCTGTTTTATGTGCCAACTTAAGGGATAAGAAACCAAATCTAGCTTCCTGAATCTTGTCTTTGCCCGTGTTCCACAGAAACTGCTGTCATTGTCCTGCAGAAAGCCATGCAGGCAGAGTCATTACTTCCTCACTTGAAAGATGAACTACATATTACTGCTTTTTTTTCTTCTTTTTCTTCTTACTTTTCAGTTCATATGCACGAATTTGGGTTTGATCAATTTGACAATTGGAATTCAGCCTGCATGATAATGTTTACTGCAGATTTGAGTAGAACGGAGTACGTAAGACTAGCACTATTCTCATATTGCATACATATTCAGACTTTTTACCTGACTCAGATGCTTAATACTTTTATAGCCTTTCTGACCAGCCATCACAAGCACCTGGTAATTTCTTATATTCCTTTTCTACACAAATCAGGTAATCCTCCATTGCTGCACAAATGTCAACACTTATTGATGAAGGAGTCTTAGGAGAAAGTGTGTTAAAATGCTATCAGAAAGGGGCTTTCTGTGGAAACACTTGTGGTTGTTATCATTTTACCTACCCAGTGGTCCAATTACCTTGTCAATGAGTGAAATACACTCTGAAAAAAGAAGTGGAGACTAATATACACAGCCAATGTCTGAAGATCAATATAGTCTTGGATGCATCTCAGATTTATTAAAAGTGTGGATAGCATTATGGATGTAAAAGGAATTTTATAGATAGATGAATAGATGCATCCATATTTTCAAAACTGATAACCAGATTTGATCCTAAATGCTTAACAGAGACAATTTAAAATAGGTTGATTTTCTAAAGGTGTCGTGATACCAAGCATTAAAGATTTGGTCTCTTTGGGGGATTTCTAATGGAACATTTCTCCATAATGGAGGAAGAACAAAAAAAAAAAAAAGTCAATTTTTATGCCCTAGTAAAGTTCTTAGTCTCAGGAGCTTCCACATTATATATACTATGATGTCAAGAAATAAATGAGAACTATCAGCTGAGAGTAAAAAAGAAAAGCAGACCACAGAATTGCACAGCAGGATTGTGTATTTCTGCTGGACATGTATTGGTGGTATGAAAAAGAGTCATCTAGTAACAGTGATCACCCTGAGATAAATGAATATGAAAATATTTCAGATGCTGATGTTAATAATATAGTATTGTTATGCTCTGCCTTTCACACTGACCCTTGTTTTTCATATAGTTCAGCATAATGAAAACACCAGCAAAACAGTATGTTTTGGCTATCCAGTGTGAAAACACAGTTGACACCTTAGTCAGACGCCTTACTGAGGAAAATTGGCCCTGCAGGTTTAGCAAGAATCTCAGATGATGTTGCTGCTAATTTACGCATGGCAAAACAGCAACAAAATATCTTCCTTGGGGAAGATGTCTCAGTGTTGTCCCAAGACAACAGTGGAGAATCTGCTGTCATTGAAAAACAGATGTTACACAGGGAAGATGAAAGGCAAGTGGGAAAGCTGACCAGACTGAAATATTATGCAAACATACATTGCTGCAAGATGGAAGTCAAATGCATTTGCTTTTTCTCACTAATAGAAAAAGCTTCTACAGTAAGCAGGAAAGTTATTGGAAATGGGTAAGAAGTGCAGTTTTCTTTGGTAATTCTCTGTGTTAGGCAGAGCAGACTATTCCGCTGCTTGCACTGGGAAAAAGAAGGACAGCAAGGGCAGTTCAGTCACACAAGATTGCTGATTTGTGCCGGGTTGCAAAAATAAAGGCAAGTCTGAAACCGAGTTGGAATTTGCATGACTTGAATTCATCTCTAGTTTCAGTCAATAGGGACTGCGCCCTTCTCAGGATCGTTCAGTGGCTAAGCCTGCAGTGATTTCAAGTCAGTGTTATTTTCCTCTCCCTGTCATTTTAGGATTTTGCAGCCATAGTTCTGTTTTGTGCTAATGTTCGTTAACCCCCTCTTGGATAATATGAATTCTTAAAAGGTGAAGCTGGTTATACATTTAGACACATCCTATTGATTAACATGCTTGTGTACTCTAGGAAGTCTCTCGCATTGCAAAAGTACTGCAGGCTATATAATCTACTTTCTGACTGAGCGAGAGAAGTAATGGCTCTCTCCCCCACCCCTCCATCCTCTGCCTTTGTTATTTACCAGACATCTGAAATTTTTCTTAAGGTAAGACTGATGATTGCCCTTAGACCTGGAAAAGTGCAGGATACTGGAAAAGGATAGCATGAAGAAACAGGAAATTTTGGTGCATTTTCACTTTCCAGCACTTCGGGCTTTCAGTTCAACACAGACTATAATTGAGTTAAAACCACTGAAGATCTGTCTCTTTCCAAAACAGCTCCTTGCCAACATCTCCATTTGTATCATTAAGCATTGGCTCTGTATTTCTTCCTGATAACTATCATGTTAGCTAGGAGAATTAAACACCCTTCTCCACTCAATTTGGCAAACTGCTTCTTCAAAACTACCTCTGGAATTTTTTGCCTAAGACTGTCCTCTCTTGCCTTAGTAGGCAAGTAGCTGTCTTATGTTTTTATCCTTCAACATGCAACCTCTGCAATTTCTCTACAAAACTAGAATCCTTACCCATAGTTTTTTTATGGAATTATATCACAAAGTATAAGTTATTCACAGTATGCAGAAAAGCCCCCAGCAAAACCCAAGGTAAAGTATGAAGACCTGGCATGTTTGAAAATACTCAGTTTTTCTGAATCATTACAAGGTATTGGGTTTGGTTTTGTGTTTGGTTTTTTTTTCCGCAAGCCCTAGCAGGAAGTGTCCAGTGTATTAGCTACTCCATGTTGCTATTGGGTAGGTAATAGATGCATTTCAAATCCACTTAACGGCTTAAGGTGGTTGTCATCCTGTCTGCCTCACCCTCCCTGATAATTTTTGCACTAAAAGCAGCAAGGTACTATATTGTTACTGTCCTAAAGGCTGCCAATCCATGTGTGTAATGTTACCTGGTGCTGTGTAAAGGCGCTATAGAACAAACAGAAGTGCTTGCGGCCGTGTCATCCTCTCTCAAATGCTATTTTGTATGCTGCTTATTGCAGCAATGAGAGAAAGTTTTAACCTTTCATTGAGAAGAGAGAAAACCATACCCAAATTTGAGGGTTGCTCCTACTGTTGCTCATAGCAGCTGCAGTGCCAGCAAAGTTAAATCTGTGGGTATCTCAGAAGTGTTTTGCACTGTGCCTGTGCTGTTTCAAAGGAAACATTGAAAGAGTTTCACTGATCTCAAAACAGTCGCACAATACTTTTTGCCATTGCTATGCTTATCAGAAATGTGTTAGGAACTTAGATAGGCTTTGCCATCTGTAAGTGTGAAAAGGGTTAAATCAGCCGAATTAGATGCCAGTGACTGAAGACATGCAGTTACCCCAAATCTATACAGATGTACTGTGTGGTGGGTGTCCAGATGCTTTTTGAAAATCCTACTGAACCATCATGGATCTTTTTAGGAAATGGAAGACCCTTATGATTCTGGCACCACATATACACAACTTCTCTTAGCTGGCTTAAACTGAAGTTAGCTTACAGATAAAGTATCATCTTTCCATTCAGGTAAACTATAAAATTTTTTATAAGTTTGCGAAAGCTAGGTTACCAAAGTATCCAAATGTAGTTACCAGTTTTGATAATTGTAGTGCCTCAATTTTCTTGATTTCAAGACTACTTTGATGACCTGGTCTTGATTTTGTGTATGACGGAGACTATGAGCACTCCCTGCAGGGAATCCTATTTAATGCTAAACCAAAGGATTACTGCAGCTGTAACTGCATGTAGACAAAGCCTTGCCCAATACAAGATGGTTGGCACGTCTGTGCTGATGTTGGCTGTTGTGGTATGTATTCCAGCAGCGACATCACAGCTCACCTCATTGAAATGTTAAGCTTAGCTTTCTTTAATTTATGCACAAGGAAGTCACCTAAACCAAAACCAAATTTAAGTCAGTTCCGTCTGGTCAGTGTCCAGAACTGTGACAAATGCAAAGAACATGCATTGCTTGCTCTTTCAGACAGACAGGATTTCTGGAGCTGTTTTCTAATCAGCCTTGCTATCTTTCTGGTATAATGTGGCCTCAAAATGCAAGGCAAAAAGTGGGCCTTGGGCTTCTGATGTCTGAATACAAGTGTTTCTCCTTAATAGCATACAATACATGAAAGGATGCATCAGGAAGGAAATATACCCTGTAGCATCATTCTCAAGGGAAGGTATACTTCCACAAAATGAAAATAAATGAGTTGGTATTATGATAATCTAATACTGTGATGTTATGTACAACAGATGCATTTTTCTGCTAAGGGTTTAATCCCTTCAGGCCCATTAAGCAAGAGGAAAAATTTAGAAGGGATGCTGCTAAAAGAAGACATTAATGCACCTTTAAAAGAAAGTAGTTGGTGCACAAATCACAGGAGAAATACATTACAAAATAGTGAATGAAATATTTATACTTTCCACTGATGCTGAGTTTATGTACTTGAGGGAGAAACTGTGATGAGATGGGTCTTTCCCTTTGTTCTGTATCTATTTTTCCAATTGCTTAGACACCGCTGTTGGTTTCACAATCACTCTGAGGTTGATTAGATTAGAAATTATAGGCCTGCCTGCTCAGTATGGCCTGTGACACAGAAAGTTTGGATGTATTCTGAACATGGACCAGAAAAAAGCAACAAAGCTGGTGAAGGGTCTGGAGCACAAGTCTGGAGACGAACCGCTGAAGGAATTGGGGTTGTCTAGCTGCAGAAGAGAAGGTTCAGTGGGGACCTTATCGCTCTCTAAGCTACCTGAAAGGAGGTTGTAGTGAGGTGGATGTTGGTCTCTTCTCCCAGGTAAGAAGAGATAGGACAAGAGATAACGGCCTCAAGCTGCACCAGGGGAGGTTTAGATTGGATATTAGGAAAAGTTTCTTCACTGAGAGGGTCTTCAGGCATTGGAACAGGCTGCCCAGAGCAGTGGTGGAATCACCGTCCCTGGAAGTGTTCAAAAACTGTGTAGATGAGGCCCTTAGTGACATGGTTTAATGCTGGTCTTGGCAGTCCTGGGGTAATGATTGGACTTGATGATCTTAAAGGTCTTTTCCAACCTAGTTGATTCTGTGATTCTATGAATCATGTAGTATAGGTAAAGGAGGTTTCTTTTTGTGTGCTTCAAGACATATACAGGTTCTTCAGAATTTAGTGGGACTTGATCAACTTTCCTGTCTTATTCTAAACAGAGGAAGTTAATACACAATATAATACTTGTATATGTTCATGTGAAATCTCATGTAGGTAGACTAACTTGCCATAGGTTCACTAACCTACCCAGAGCCCATGACTTTCACATTTATGTACTATTACTTTCAATTATATTTATTCAACATGAAGAAAAACTGCATAATAAAAAAGCTATGAAGGCTTTTTGGGGAAGACTTTCCTAAGCAGCTAGGAAGTGCCTGCCTTGAGAGCAGTTTGGACTTTGTGCCTTTTAGAACCCTCTCTTTCTGTCTGGGCTTTGATGCTGAGATTGCTTATACAGGACCATTCTCCTTTGAAAACAATTATTGTTGGTTACTAGAAGAACATTATTTATTTTCAAATAGCATCTAAATGAAGAGCAAAATTCAAAAGCAATTTTGTGCCTTGTATTCTGCAAATTCTCATGTTTTTTCTGCATGGCTCATTTCTTTCTAGAGGGTCTCTTCCAAACGCCTCCCTCCTTCAGTTAATTCTGTTACAATTTATACTAGCTACTGGCATTCAGCTACCTACATCCCTCACCCTCAGACAACTGCAGGAGTTGTCTATATGGACAAAAGTGAAGAAAAGGTTTTATTTAGTGTTTGGTGGGGGGTTTTTAACCTTAATTTACTTTAATTTGTAAATTTGATATTTGATGTGAAGGGCAAAATTATCTTGGTGAGGTGTCCCTCTTGTGTTTTTAAGCTCGCAGTTTTACGATCTGATACAATGCCTTCACCTGTCTAAAAAGGTACAGCTTTTCACTAAACCACACAGATCTCTTGGGTATTCACATCAGCTCTTTTGTACAGAATTTTAATACCTTTGGGTGGATTTTTTTTTTTTTTTTCTTAGAATTGTCCCTTTTTTATTTTTTTAATTTATTTTAATGAATAGATTTAGGGTTTTTTTGATATTTAGATAAATTGGAAGGTGCAGAGGTGCAAGGCATATTTCACAATCCTCGAAATGAGTAAGCTTCTAAATTAATTGTCCTCACATAATTTTACAAGGAGCAGCAGTAACGTGCTTTGTGCATGCTTATTTCTTAAGTATATATGAGTGTGTAAGACTAAGCTAGACTGGACGTTAAAGAAGACAATTTGCACAGAAAGTCTTAAAATTGGAGCCCTCAGGAATGGTTTGGGAACATGATTTGGGGTCCACTGAATAATGCTGTTATTTGTAGTGTCAAATCAGGAGCATATGTAACAGTGAAACGATTCCTTGAGAACTGTCACATCGAATCTTTCTTTGTTTTGCTGCATTAATGAGTAATTGATATACAAAGAAATGAAATGTAGTACCCCCTTGAAAAGGTCTTTTGCTTACTGTTTCAGTAATATTTAATATTTTGTTTATAGAGCCTTTTTCTTCCTCAAAATGTGTTAAAGATGTGAACTTATTTAATCCATCCATGTTAATTTATTTAATTCACCCAAAACTTCACTGAGACTGGTAGTTATATACTACTATTTATGTCTGAGAGGGAGAAAAGGGTGAGTGGCTTAGGTTGCTTCATTAAGTTTTTTGTGGTCAGGAAAAAGGGGCACAGTTGGATCCCATTTTCGAACTAAGAATTTCGTGATTTTCAGTCTTCTGTGTACACAACTGCATTGTGCCGCTCTGACTTGAACTAAGTATGCCCTGACTTAGTGGACGGAGGTGTTGTAATCAAGATGCCCAAGTTTGTGTATCTCCAGTAGGCACACTGGTACTTTGTTAGATGCTACATGAAGCTTCCTGAAAATTATTTGGTGTTGTCCAAACAGATCTCATTGTCATGGATCCATTGCCTACTGGTTACTTTAGGACACTGTATTTTCTCCATAAGTTTAAATCAAAATGTCGTAAGATACTGAGCTTTCTTTTCTTTTACTGTATTGAACTGAAATGTGCTTTGAGATATTTGCAAATAGTGCATTATAAGGACAAGGTAACATTTTCTTGTTTACTTCTCCTTAGAACTTTTTCTTTCCCAATATTAAGGATGCTTTTTCAGGGTGGAACACAGGGAATTTATTGTGTAAGACCTGTTAACAAAAGAGGGCCTTGATTAATTTCCCACTTAAGGTGCTGAGAATGTTCCCCTTTGTTGTCATTTTCTTGGGGTTATTACTCATTACCCTTATTCATTCTGCTTTGATAGAGGTAAATAGCTTTTAATTCCCCTGCCCCCAAACTTTAAGAAAGTTGCCTTTGACAGCTTGTTGTAATTATGCCCCTCATTGAAGACACTGTCATTATTCTCTGTTGCCCTGAACAAGATTATTTAAGGCTCATTTTGGATTTATTCTGTGCATGTATTTTAAGTGTATTTTGCTGAAAAATAAAAAACAGCAGTATAGGGGCAGTGTGAGACAGTGGTAAATGTGATACTGATCACAGCTTGTATATAGTTGGAAGTATTTCAGTGAACATGAGCAATGCCCTTGTCAGTACACTACAACACAAAAAAAAGGGGGGCGGGGTGGAGGGGAAATGAATGCCAAAAAGGTACAAGGAAGAAACTATCCAAGCTTGCTGTAAACCCTGTTTTTGAGTAATTGTTACATACAGTTTACTGTTGAACTGTCACTGCGTCCTAAGATTTCATAAAATATGAGCTAATTTTTTTGTTGCCGTTGTTTTGCTTTATCTGTAGTCTTCTTTTGGAAGGTATCCGATAGTATTATGAATGTTATTCATAATGTTATAATATTGCAATACAACATTATTACATTCTCATTTTCTCCACTTTAGCTCCCCAGACATAACTTACTCGCCAAAATTAACAAGTTCTTGGGAGTGTCAGGATTCTTGCTTTGCTGCCACAGGCCTTGTTGTTACTGAGACACTCCAGTGCCGAGGCATTTAACAAATAGCTCAAACCATTCCTGAGAGGCAAGGAAAGAGGTTCTTTATTTCATGTCTTCTCTCCTTTCTGTTACAAAAGGGTACTGCTTGGTAAGGTTCTGTTCCTAATTGCTAAAGTTGTTAATTCTCTGACAGACCAGGAAGCAGGGGTAATTCCAGAAACATACCTTTCCCTTTAAATGAACTTGAATTCGCTGGAATAACTGTAATACACTGGGGCTTCCATCCATGAAAAACAAACAACAACAACAACAAAACCCACAAAAAAACAAAAAACACAACAACAAAAAAAACCTCACCAAAAAACCCCAAAACCCAAACAAAAACTAATACAGTAGTTATGTACTTGCTTTTTTAAATATATGTTAGTGATCACATTTGAAATCATATATGGTAGTGCAGGCAATAAACACAGACTCAGAAAATGTACTTGAATAATTTATTTACTCCTGATACTTTTTGCTTCATCCAAGCCACAGAGGGTCAACAATTGTGTAAAGATGTATGTTGGAAGAAATCATTCTTGTAAAGGAAGAGGCTGAATAAGTCTCAACAAACAAAACTGAGAGTACTCTGGTGGTCTAACCTTAACCGCAGTTTGTGTGTGGTGGCTACTCCGAGGGTCCATGGTATGTTGCACTTGCTGCCCACCTGATATAGACCTGCTGAGAGCATCAGTTGTTTACATGGGATTTCTGGGTGTCTGCAGCAGAGGCTGCCAGAGCACCAACAACCCCCCTGAAAGGGAATAGCTTGAACCACACATGGTGAAATACCACCCTAGCTAGCAGATTTGGCAGATTTGCATTTGCTCCAGAGCTACCCTTCCTGTGGAAGGTTACTTGTGAACTGTATAGCTACATGCATTGTGTGTGTTGTGATGTGTAACTTCCAGATGTACATAGTCTGTGATTTACAGTAGGGTCTATGTGAATAATTACAACTGTTGTGCATGTACACAGATTTCTGCAGGATATTTCCAAGTATTTTGAACAAAAAGGACACAGACAGTGAATATTTCAAAGATATCATCATCTGTATGTGTGTTTCTTCTTGTTTCCTACAGCTTGAGTTCCTATAATTGGGAACAATCGCAGTCTGAGAAAGAAAATGAGAAATAGTGCAAATAATATAGACTCTTTTTTATTGTAATGGTGCATGTATGCCAAATGTAAATGTGCACACAAATGCCACTGAAACTGAGATAGATCCAAACCCATCTCATGCTTTTAGCCTAGCAAACACTTTCTCATTTCCCAAGAGAATATGAAATCCCTCACTGAATATGAGAGATTGTACCTTAAAAATTATTTCAAATTATTATATTTATAGGCTGTTTATGAGGCTCATTACTATGTACATGAGCACATAAATAAAATCAGCTTTACAAGAGGCGTTTATCCAAGGACACACAGGATGTCTGCAACAGAGCCAAGAACCAGAAGATATCTTCCAAGTTTGGTCCAATATCTTAACCACAATGCTATTTTTGCTTGCTGAGTCCCACTGTACTCCATTAGTGACCAGAAATCTTCCAGCAGAGAACTCTGCTCTGTCTTTCCGAGCAAGATCACGTGTGGCTTGTGTGTTCCTCCCCATAATATTAAGACATCTCAACAAGAATATGTGCCTGTGTCATCAGTCAAGATCACCACTTCTAAATGACTGTAGCAAATACCAAAAGAAAACAAAAGGCGTATGTAAAGTAAGATATTACAGATCTTTTAAGAAAAAGTATCTCATGCTTCTGCTATAAAGAAATAGCTTATTCAGAGAAATCCATTACCCAATTTAATGTGGAGGGGATAATCTGCTGTGGATGTTAATCCTTTGGAGTCTGTTTTAGCTCCCTATTTTGTAAAATTATTGCTTCATTCTTTGACAATTTTACAATTCAGTATCATTAATTTTATATATAGAAAAGGATTGATGAAACTGCTTATTGATAAGGTTTCCCATCCTTTCCCATTAAAAATCTTTCTTTTCAGTTGCTGTAAGAGTAGGATTAAGTTTACTGAGCTGGAGGATTGAGATCAGCATGGGGGTCTGAGGCTTGGAGCAGTACTCACCTGCCAAGGCTTGCCAGGTCTTTCTGCTGCCAGAATATCCATGGGGCTGGCTGCTGCAGTTCAGTGGGCTGACCCCATAGGGGGGTCACAGGAAGGTCTTTTTGCTTCTGATCACTCTGTCAGCTTTGTAGCTGAGGCCTGTTTGAGAAGGAGCTGCAGGCTTTAATGTTGTGGAGGAGCCATGGCAGAGATGTCTTACGTGAAGCCCCCAGTTTACATACAAGTTGGGACCAATAAGCATATGTCTTCTAATGGAAGCCTGGGCTTTGAGCAGGACTGTGTTATATGATGCACAGTATTCTGAAAATGTAAGCACTTTCTTAAAACATGCACCAAACCCCTGTGCTGACTTCTCAGTTAATTTTATACATGCCCCAGTTGCCTACCTGTTAACTAGAGATGAACATAGTTTTCTATCTCCTCAGGTGTTAGGGAGATAAATTTATGTGTGTTATAAGGCATGCTGTCACTGTAGTGAAAAAAAACCTGCTTGAAAATCTATGCAAACATTAATAATTCTGTCTTCAGAGCAGAGCTGGAATGCTGTACAGTAAATATAGTATGGCATTAAAAAGTGATGAGAAAATAAAATAGGAAATATTTTGTCATTCGGTTAGCAATGACCATACAACATTGAGAACAAGGCAAGGGGCCCTCACATTAGAATTAGATGTAATTCTGCAGATTTTATTCTAATGATGATCCTCAACAGGGTGTTTAAGGTGTCTGAATAATAATAACAAGCAGTCTGAATTCTGGTACTCAAGAAATTTTAGCTGTTTACTTTGCAACTTGTCTTTTAATATACTTTCTGTTGTGTTATATAAAGCAACTAAGGTAGAAATTTACAAGCTCTGTCAGGCTAATGTAGAAATCCTAGTATCATATTCCAGAAATCCCAAGCTTGGTTTGACACCTCTTCCCTCTCTAAAAGGCACTGGTATTCATGCTGGCAGATGTGCAGCAACCGCCAGCAATGAGAAGGAGGCCAGCACTGGGGACTGAGCACTGAAGGTATGTGGAGCTATATATGATCAGGGCCGCAGGCATTTTGGCTCCTAGGGGAGCTGGAGCAAGTGGCAGGGTGTGCGGCTTTCAAAGTCCACTGCTGGAAGTGGTTTCTAATAGCTGGTTCAGGAAATGGTTGCGATCTTTGAGAGAGTTCTGCTGAATCAGGTCAAACTGCTTTCAGATAGTCCTGTGGGGACCAAAGCATGCAGTGGCACTGTGTCATATACCAGCCTACTTGGATCATGGGTTGCATGTGTGTAAGTGTTTGTATATATAGAAAGCCATCCATCATTTCAGTTCAGGTCTTTTTCAAAGCAGCATGTTGGAATTTAGAGTCTCTGTTTTCGTTCGTCTTTATAGGAGTTACACAACTAAGTGTCCATATATCACCTCCATTTTTCATTTTGCCCTGCAGGTTAGTGCTGTTATAAGGCTAGCTCTTGAATTAGGTGTTACTGTGTTTCCTTCATGCAAGGAGGTGGCAACTAAATTATTGTGTAGAATTAAAGATGTAAATACTGTGACGTTCATATACTCCTGTTTGTATTGCTGAAGAACAAGTGAAGGACTTGCTGTGACAGTGAGAGCATGGGATCTCTGTCACCTTTCCCTTACAGCCATGAACTTAATAATAGAAAAGACCAATTCAGAGAGGCATGCAGGGTCTTTCATTTGTCCTATCAATCTTCATAACTGTTTCCTCCTACTTGATCTCTCACTTTACACCTAAGACATGTTTCTCTTGCTGTTTGAAGAGTGCTGGGAAGAGATTGGCTCTTATCTAATATTATTTAGTGTTAACTCCCCTTTCCACTCAGACTGCAATTCGGCTGGAAATAAGAACGTGTGCTCCACAGGTAATCGACTAACTGAGCTGGTCCTCCAAAGTGTCTGCTTTTTACTGCAAACAGCTTATTTCCTTTATTGCAAACAGAAATCTCAGCTGCCAAGAGAACCACTTGCATATAAGCACGCAGGTAGAGTAGTGACGGATGCTACACGGTACACAGTAGGATTCCAGTGTGAATGATGTAGATGTTTAGGGGCTTGCAGTGGCTTTAAGGTGACCCAGAGTTGCAGGAGTGACATGAATTGGGACAGTCCTATGGGACATTTATTTATGTTATGATATTTTGGGAACAAGAGCTAAGAACTTGCTAAGAGCTGACATTTGCAACTAAAATATAGAATGCCTGAAGTAACGCAAAAGTAACCCTTATAAATGTTGGCTTTTCCTAGCAGTAACTTGAAATATGATGATAGTCTGTAAGCATCAATGCCTCTTTCCAATTTAAAAAATGTGCCTAGTGCCATGTCTAAGCAGGGGTCCAGCAGTGAAGGACAGCACATACAACTAAAGTAATCGACATGGTGTCACATGAAAAGGAATCAAGATAATGGTTGATGTTATGCTCTTGGCCACAACCCTAACAGAAACATTAACTATTTAATTGCATCCTGAAGGCTCATTGGCTTGGGTTTGGTTGTTAGACCAATGGGAGAAACAAAATGCAGAATCAAGAAATTTTGACAGAACTGCCATAAACACAGAGGCTTTAAAGCAGACAAACCAAGCCTGAGAGCTTGTAGCATGATCCCAGCTGTGGAGGTAGCGGTTATGAATGGGAAAGAGGAAACAACTAAATGCATCCCTCACTATCTCCTGGCTGTTGGTCAGTGTGGTCATCACTCATCTTCTCATACCCAGTGCTAAAATTCATTTGAAAGAGATAAAGGAAATATGAAGACTGCATATGGTGTCTGGAGATTGTTATATATCATTACAAAGGCAAAAACAATGTTAAAAAAGCATTAAGGTTGCAAAGTCAAGTGTTCAAAAGGTGTAAAATTACAGAGTAATGGTTGTCTTTGCGGTTGTAATGGGCTTTTTTGTGAGCATTCATTATCTTTTTATTATTCATTATAATTATCCCATTACTCATTAACCTTAAATGTGGGATCACATGGAATTTTCCCTATTGTTCTTTTAATTTAATTTATGTGGGAAAAAGGTTTTAGCTTTTTAAAAAAATAACCTGAAAATACCATCCCATGGCATATTGACAAATGCATTGTCAGCAAGTTTGAAATCTTTCTATTTATCACAGGTGGAGAGTCTGGCAGTATTAGATTTTAATTGTCTATGTGGACTAGTGCTAGAAGGGGCTGGGTTGCTTTGCAGCTGGGCATAGATGATTTTTGTTGACAACAGAGGAGCGGTTAACATCAGGAATTTGGGGTTTACAGATGCAGATGAGAAGGACTGTTCTCTTCTTTCCTCATACATCTCTCTGCCCTTTTCCATTCTCACCCATTTTGGCTCCTCTCTTGCCCCATCCAGACCCCCGAATCAATTTCCTTCTTAAACATCTGGTTGCCATCACTGCTGCTTTTTCATTTTTCATTTTAGTCATTTCTTAATCTCACATCCCATTCTGCATTGGTATTTCCAGCTCCCTATTTGATTCTTCTCCACTCTATACTGTAACGCTCACTCACTTTGGGCTACTTTTACAACACCAGTGCTTTGATGTATTGTCTTCATCTCCCCCTATAACCTAGGAATATCTCACTTTTACTTTTCAGTCTACTTTTGCGCTCCCTCCTCCATGGCTTCTCATCTCAGAGAGTGATGGGAAATACCCCAGTGGCACGGCAGTATTGTAATTGCAAAAATAATGCAATTTAACCCATGTTACTACTAGAGTTAGGTGCCATCAACTTTCATATCTGCGAACTTGCCTTCTACTGTGCTGCTTAGGTGAGACCAGCATGGCTTTGTGCACCTTCTGTGTCTGTGCGCACAGTTCCCCACAGGTAAGAGGGAGGTTGGTGCCATTCCCTATCCATCTGCAGAGGTCTATGGGAGCTGAGAGGGAAGAGGGAAGTATTTACTGAGCATGCAGGGACTATGTGATTTCAAATGTTTCTTATGTGGCCAAATCTGGAAAGTTTTAACAAGAAAGGCAAAAGGCATATCCCTAGCAGTAGGAGGCACTCATTTGGCCAAATTTCAGGTCCCTCTTCCACATGTAGTAAGAAACCTCGCTCCTTCCAGCCACTATCCAAGGAATGGAAGCTGAATGAGCTTGGACATTTTTGCCTGTGTTTGGCACGACTTTAT
>WYDI02015672.1:0-17335 GCA_009867235.2 Psittacus erithacus | reverse complement strand
CTGATCATCCTCGTGGCCTCCTCTGGACTTGTTCCAACAGTTCCATGTCTTTTTTATGTTGAGGACACCAGAACTGTACATAATTCTCCAAGCGAGGTCTCATGAGAGCAGAGTAGACAAACACAGTTTTCTTGTTTTGACCTCGTGGGAATTAATATCAGAAAACGGAACATTTCCTTTTGTATCACATATGAAGGTATTATTTGTGTGGTATTGAGAAAATGCATTCATATAAATCTATAGTAAAGATAACACTGTCAAAAATTTATATACTCTGGGGTCTGGCAATTCTTGCTTTGTAGATGCCCATCCTTCAGCTGTATCCTTAGATGACTGCATTGTACAAAGAGAACAAAAATTTTCACTAGTTGGTACCTTTCTACCTTTAAACCAGTTCCCTTTGACTATAAAATTGAAGTGGACCTGAAAAAAGGAAATATACATTTCTTGGGTTTTGACTTTTGATGGATCATGATCACATTTCACTGAGATGCCAGAGAGAGGCAACTCTCAGTTTGCTTTTTGCAGTTAATAACATTTCTGTGGTTGTGAAGGTGTCTTTTTTTAGCACACGACCAAGCTGTTGCGCCTGCCTCCCCATACCAAAGCTGATGTAAAGGGCTACCACAGGAGCTATTTGCAGTTGTTGAAACAGGTTATGTATCCTAAACAACACAGGAAACAAACTACAAAGTTCTGAGCACTATTTATTAATGCTGAACTTAGTAACAACTTGTAATACACATACACACATGTTCACACTATCTGTCCTCTGCATCCCACTGAAAGGATAATATTCACAAACAGAAGATCAAGGATGCCAGAGAATTTTAGTTGCTTGTGCTGTCTTAAATAAACACATATACAGGTCTTTGGTTATGTGATCACATAGTATTTTTCTGGATGACCTGGCCTCATGTGGTCCAGAAATGCAATGATACAGTATGTTGTTTCCTCTTATGCAGTGTGTGGCTTTTTGGGTTTGGTTTTGTTTTTCCTGAACATTATCTAGCCAAATTTTCCTGTTTATTTCCATATGGGATTTTCTGCCTAAGTGCTTCGAAAATATTAATGAACTCCAGCTGTATTCCAGTGCAGGGTAAAGGGTGAGAACAGAATAAGATGATTTAAGGTTTCTTGTGCACTCAACTATTGCATGCCTGTTTTTTGTAATCTTATTATAATGATGTTTTTAGGGAGAAGTTTTGCATTTCATATACTAGATGCTCAAGACTGAAATTGATAAACCCCCAAATTTCATTCCTTGGCATAGTATTAAAACCTACAGGATTCATTGGTAGGATTGGAAACTTCAGCTACGTTTCACAGGCTCTTGTCAATAAAATAAGGGATAACTACAATACGAAAGAAGCTTCTCTCAAGGGGGTTGGCACGTATTTTGCAAGCCCCATGAGGCTTTATGCTGCAAATGTGGCTTGCAGAGTCCCCACTGGTGGAGACTGCAGGATGCGAAAAGGAAGGAGCAATACGCTAGTAAACCAACTGCTGAGGGGTGTGTAGACTATCAGTGTGGGCTGATAATACCAAGCACTGATGATTCCCCATTCAGATAACACCACTACTATGAGTGGGTTGGCTGGATTGCCAAAAATATCAGCCTTTCTGAACTGATGTTTATTTTCCTATTTTTCTCTATCTGTTATGACTCCAGTGATACAAGGATCTTGTTCCAGTGTTTCCTAATGCTGCTCCCAGACTTCCAGCCCAGAGTGGCTGTCTCCCCCTTCTGTTTTCAGCCCTGTACTTTCTCCCTTTCTTACTCAATTTCAGTATATCCTCTTAAATCCTCTTCCCAACCCCCCCCCCAAATATTCCAGATTTGCTTTCACACATTTCTCATTAATACTAATCCTATTCAATCATTTTTATTCTCCCAGCTCAGCATATTCCCTCTTGCTTATTATGTGACCTCAGTTTCCTCACAATCCCTGGACCCACAGTGTTGTTACACCATTCTCCTCAGTCCCACGCCTCTACGATGCACACAAGAGTACCAAGCTCCCTTACCTCCCTTCCCTGTCAATCTGCACTCTCCATCTCCCATTTTCAGGTCCTTTCTTTGTGCTTTAATTCCCTATACCGTCCACTTTCCAATCTGTTATTGAATCAAAAAAACCTCTTCCTTCCAGCTTGGCTACTGATAGAGAGGAAGATTTTCAATTGGCTAAGGAGCCTGCATCACAGCAGACTAGGAAAAGACGGAAATGTCCTTAGAAGACTATCTAACTTACACCTCAAGGGCACTGGAAATTCATAGCACGCTTGCTCTATGGTGTGTGCATGATGAAAATCTCCTTGGGTTGACTCTAGAACTGAAAGCAGTAAGACAACAATAGCAAGGTTCTGATATGGAGGTTACCCTGAATTGTTTCCATATAACTATTTCCAACACTTGTTTTCTCCACAACTAACTCAGAGCTTGCTTAGGTTTCCCCAATGCATCACTGAATCACCATGTTCAGATTTGCCCTCAACATTCAGAGGAGGTTGAGCTACATATTGCAACAGCCCAGGGAATGGAGAGACACCCAATGAAGGTTCTTGGCAATTTGAAGGATTATATAACTTTCAAATTACTTGTTTTAAGTTAAAGTTAACTTTCAAGCATCTGTTTTATCATGTCTCGGTATACACTTGCATACTAATGCCACAAAGACAGAAACGGTGCCCAAAGACTTGGAGTCAGTACGAATTATTAGACATCTCATGAAGGTCTCTCTTGCTCAATATGTAGCCAAATAAAAGTGATATTTAAATAGTCTTCCAAGAACTGAGCGTCTCCTATGGAGCACATCCAAATCTCTGAAGTCTGCAGGAATCTCAGGAGAAAGTGAAATTCTTTACAGTCGCGTGAATCCCAGCTCAAGTAATACAAGATGAATTAGGGTGGGTTTCTTTTTCTAATCCCAGATGGAATCCGAGAGTTTCTTCATCAGCGACTGTAGTGATAGGAAAAGGGGTGACGGGTTTGAACTGAATTAGGGGAAGTTCAAGTGAGATATAAGGAAGAAGTTCTTTACTGTGAGGTTGCTGAGGCGCTGAATAGGCTGCCCAGAAAAGCGGTAAATGCCCCATCCCTGGCAGTGTTCAAGGCCAGGCTGGACAGAGCCTTCGGTGACATGCTGTAGTTGAAGGTGCCCCTGCCCATGGCAGGGGGTGAGAACTGAAATATCTTAAGGTCCTTTTGAACCCAAACCATTCTGCGTTCCTATGACTCTACGAAAATGAAATGAAGAACTTTCTACTAGAAGCAAGGGGTGGCTATATGCCTGAAACACCCTTGGTGAGGCTATTCTTTATTTAAATATGCACTGTGTTCATCTACTGGGAACCATCTATGTATCACTTGCAAATTCTGGTTTGACTCTATGAACTCTCTGTGTTTTTCTACCTTTGTGCTATCTTTTGGTGTTTTTGTCAGATGAAGTCACACCAAGTCTGTAGCTGAAGGAGGAAATGAATACAGATCTTCTGAAGGCCAGGTCAAACCTCTGCATTAGACAGCCCCTCCACACACTGCCAGTCAAAGCGGATTTCTTTTGCTTGCTGCAGTGTCAAAATACAGGTCACTTCAATGAAGCAAACCCAAAACTTTACGGTTTTAGCTTCGAAATTTCTCAGCTCTCAGAAATGAAATGGACACTATGAAACTATTTCGCTTACAATCCTGTGACATGGGGGAAAAAACCACCTTAGTGGATTTTCACAGAGAAAGAACAATGCAACAGCAGCACCTTTTATTTGATGCAGCCAAATGATCAGCTGGCCTTAAATCTCAGTCTGGGATATGTATAAAAAGCAACCCACAACCAAAAAAACCCACCTCAAACCAAAAAAACAAACCCCAAAACTGCAGAGAAACAATTATTTTCCTAGGAAATAGTCTTCCTGCCAGACAGATCTTTCTGTGTACATAACTCCTGGTTATAGGAGTAAGAAACTCTAGGACAAAAATAAACAAGCACTATCTGCCTGGGTTTTTCCCTCTGGAAAACATGTTTTTAACTGAGTACTTCACATACTCAGTTTAGTTTCCCAAGCTCTTTCAACTAATCCTTTCTTCTTCCTTTTCCTTTCTTCTTTCCTAGCACACTTCCAGTTGGTGGGTAATTGTAAGGAGCAAATTAGACACAAGCTTGCAGTGGCAGCACAAAATACCTGGGTAATTTCAGGAAAGTTTACCTTCACATTCTAAAGGAGCAGCATTGTGATGCAGCAAATTGCTTCACATAAATTCCTATTTCTTCTCTATAGACAATGCAGGCGCAGAAGCAAATGTATTTTAAATGGGGTTGCTTCCAAGCTGCTATAATACATATTTTATTGTTGTTTCCACTGTAGAAAATGCTGAGAATGGAGCAAAGGAAGGGACTGGCAGTGCAGAAGCACTCTGTTTTTCTACCCTGTTAAGGAGAGGTCTGAGGTGACCAGTATAAGACTGGGAGTAAGGAATTGCAAGCTGGCTTTTGTGCTCATTTCCTTGAGGCTTTAGGCAGGAAACATGTTTCATTTTTTGCCTTAATCACTCTTACTTGCAAAATGAGCATGAAAACTTTTTCTCTGCTTTAGAAGCCAGATATGAGGGTTAAGACCGAAGACTAAAGATTGAAAAGCTGAGACTGAGATACAGAAACAAGAAATATCACTCCCCTGCCTCTAGCACCCTATTCCACTCATTATATGTTTGCAAATCAGCTTTGATCATTTCAAAGCCCATGTCGTAACACAGGCTGCACTTCTCACAGTGCAGTCTTAAGAGATGCTGAGATTTGAAGGCACAGTTCATGGGTGGGCTCCTAGTGACCAAGAGGAGCAACTCTCAGACCTCATGATCCCACCAGGACCTTTTTCAGTGAACTCAACCACATGCTCTATTTCCAGCATGTGTGAATTGCACAGCTCTGGTGAACACCATTTCTGCTAATCTTCTGTTAGTGACCCTGCTAAACCACTGTGGTTCTTTGTAAACTGTTTGCTGTGTTTCAGCGTTATAAGAACTAAGTAAATCAAATCTCTGTTCTTCAATACTTTCCCAAACTACTCTTTCAACTCGCTCTCCCTTAAGGATCCTATTTCAGTGTTAATATTTTATGCATTTAACTATGATAAATAAAGAACATAAACATGGATCATGAATGCATTCCTGGAGGATAAAATAGCACTACGAAACCCCAATTTTGTTTTCATTTTGACAAATTATTTCTTATGAGAATAAAAGGCGTACCTAAGGAAATGCCTGCCAGTCAAAAGCCTAAATGAAAAACAGAGCAGGAAAACATGCAAAGCTTTAAAGTTCTAACTAACTTCACCCAAAAGATACCTTGGGGAAGTCAAAGTAAGACTGGTATGTACCCATTAAAAGATGCACATGTAACCTTTGATTTCTTTCTTTGCAGAGGACTTGGAGATGATAGGAAGAAGATGTTAAGAAAATGGGATTACATCAGCCATACAAGGACTGAGGAAGAATTCAGTTGCTGGAAACACTTTTTTTGATGCAAGATGTTTCAAGCGCTCTGAATCTAGTAAACCTGATGCATTAAAGAAGCCTCAAAACAGTAACTGCTGGTATATTTGAAGATTTTATTCTGGACGCAAGAGGAAAATAAAACCTGCAGAAAATACCCAAAACACTTTACATACTGCGCAGCGGGGAGGGGACAGAGAAAGGTCTCTATAGCCTTGTCTCTTCATTCCCTGTGACCTAACAAAAGCTCCTGGCTGTCTGGTGGAAGATTTCCACTCCTTTGGAGGCAGGATAAAGCCCGGACTTTTAGTTCAGGTCTAATGCCAATGTGAGATGCTAATGCCATCTGATGCTTCACTCTGCCTATTTCATGCTTTCCCTCCATCACTTCAGAGATGAGGAAGTCTGTTATTTGTACTCCTTAAGAAGATGAGCAGCCAAGCTCATATTCCAGAGTACGGCATCATTTCTATCGTGCTATAGATTTGTTTTAACAAGGGGAGAAAAAAATCCTGAGTTATTATGCATTTTGAATATCAAAGTACCACCTAGGTCTTTGTAACTAATACTAAAGCTGAATGGGGACCTTGCGTTTTACATTATAAATTGGTACAAATGCTGCCACTTATAGCACTATGGCAAGCTTCAGCAGGAGGCTTACAAATGCCACTTGTAATTAATAAAAACTCCAGTCTCAAATACATTTCACAGTTTATTCCTGGGGAGAAGTACTTTGCACTTTTTGAACTTTCAGGCTGATGGGCTGAGTACACAATTGGTGCAGTTTCTTTTCAAGTGGATAATCCAGTACATGGCTGAGCAAATGACAAACCAGATGCAGAATGAAAGGTACCCCTTGGGGCTTGGAGAACTGGAGAAACAATGGAATCTGGAGGACATTTCTAGGGAATCAGACCCTTGTTCTCCTCCACAAAGGATTAGGGGAAAAAAAAAAAACATGGTGACACATAAAACGTGGCAACAAATTGATGGCAACTTCTACAGAATGGGAACATGAACTACGCGGCATGTGGATAAAAGAGAATGCATCTGCAAAACATGTGAGGAAAATTTTGAATATAATTCTAGCTATTATGATTATAGCGTTGTATACGCTACTGCACTTAATTACAATTCTCTGTTCTTTTCATGCTATGGAAATGGACTAAATGGACTACAAAATATATCTCAAAAGACAAGCAATCTGTGGCATGAATAGGAATGTCCTTTATCTTAATACAATGAGGCCTACATTTCACAAACATGGCAGCATCTCTGTGATAATTCTTCAGAGCAGGATTTTGATTACAAAGTGAATATTGTGGAAAAAAAATTAGCAGCCTTTATTATTTCATCTGCGAACATGAATAGGATTATTAGGAGTATTAAGAGGTTCGTTGTGTTTTATAAGAGTAGTTTACTTAGGAGTTAAATTAAAACTGAAAATTCTTCCTTTTCTTAAAAAAGCCAATGTTATTTTATTGAAAGAAGGTTGATTTTAAAACAAATAATCTTCATTTGCAAGCTTAGTGCTTTCCTCATTTTTCTTCATTGAAATGAGGTGTGCAAGTAGTGTAATACACACACACTCACTTAGAACAACAGCTGTAATCATTAATCTTTAACTATGAACCAGCACAGTTCATTTGTGCAAATATTTTGCAAAGAATGAATTCTGTTTAGGAACACTGGTTTAGAAGGGACCCCTCAGGGAACTCAATTAGTTTTCAGGGGTGGTTTTTCTGGATACATTTGAAAATGTACACTCATGCTTTAAGTGTCCATTTCAGGCAGTTCAAATGCTCCACTAAATAAAATGAGCCAGCGCAGATTGACAGGACCTGAAGAAGAAAGCCGTTATAGAATCATAGAATCATAGAATAGTTAGGGTTGGAAAGGACCTTAACATCATCCAGTACCAACCCCCCTGACATGGGCAAGGACACCTCACACCAAACCATGTTACTCAAGCCTTTGTCCAACCTGGCATTGAACACCCCTAGGGATGGAGCATTCATAGCTTCCTTGGGCAACCCATTCCAGGGCCTCACCACCCTCACAGTAAAGAACTTCCTCTGTTTAAGTTTGAACTCATTACCCCTTTTCCTATCACTACAGCTCCTAATGAACAGCCCATCCCTATCCTCCCTATAGCCCCCTGCAGATACAGGAAGGCTGCTCTGAGATCTCCACACAGCTTCTCTTCTCCAGGCTGAAAAGCCCCAACTTTCTCAGCCTGTCTTCATACGGGAGGTGCTTCAGTCCCCTGATCATCCTCGTGGCCTCCTCTGGACTTGTTCCAACAGTTCCATGTCCTTTTTATGTTAAGGACACCAGAACTGCACACGATACTGCAAGTGAGGTCTCACAAGAGCAGAGTAGAGGGGCAGGATCACCTGCTTTGACCTGCTGGTCACGCTCCTTTAGATGCAGCCCAGGATACGGTTGGTTTCTGGGCTGCGAGTACACATTGAAGCCAGCTCATGTTCAGTTTCTCATCAACAAACACCCCCAAGTCCTTCTCCTTGGGCTGCTCTGAATCTCTTCTCTGCCCAAAAGGTGACCTTAAGATCATCTACTTCCAACCCCCTTGCCATAGGCAGGGACACATCCCACTAAACCATTATACCTACTGATAGGGGAGTTATGTAGAAGCATGGTGTTGTATGTCACGAGGCTGTTGGTGGCATGGATTAGGGAAGATGGCATATTTGAGAATACTAAAGCTGAGAGTTACATGACTCTTGGTAAAGACGCACTGATAAATCTTGATAGTTCATTGTGCCATCATGTGTACTGCAAGCCTCATTCATTTTATAGGGTTTTTTTGAGTGTTTAAGAGTGCAATGAGCTGGATAACCTGTCTCCAAATAACCTTGGTATTTTGGATGTGTGTCCAGAGTCAAAGACTTCGCTGGATAGCAAAGCTGCTAGAGGCTGTCAGGGTTGTGCCATGTATCTCCAGGGTCAGGAAAAGTGTTGGTGAGCCTGAATGACTCTTATTTGGGTGAGAGTAGACTGAACAGGGAAATGGGTGAGGGCTGGTGGAGAAGTACACTGAATCTGAATCCTGAAATTTCAGCAATGGCATAAGAAACTACAGTATTAGTACAGCTCTGGGCAAACAGAAAAGCTGTGAAAGTATGTGTGTGTTTGGTGTGTAGGGGAAACCAGAAGATCCAAGACTATGAGGTGGGAAGGAAGAAAGCACCAGGAAGTGTCAAAGTTTGGACAGTTTGGTTTAACCTAAAGGGGAAACCCAGAGAGGAAGAGAGTGACTCTGGAGAGGGAGTTACGAGCAGGGTGGAGGGAACACAGATCTAGGAGAAGATGGATACAATTGCAGGAGCATACCAGCCTACTGGCCATACTGACCATATTGGCCATTCGCAGACCTGTTACCCAGGAACACTCAAGAACGTGAAGAAACTGAGCCAGAGATATTCACATAAATGTGCTTATTATGTCATCAAATCATGATTTTACATTTTTCTTATACTCAGAAAGGCTTATGAAGACTGGAGGAAGAGTTGTTTTCTAGCGAGTGAACTTTCCTTCAGGTTTCATTCTGAAGCCGTACACTTGCCTCTCACTAAAAGCAGATTTAACTAGTAGAACTTCACTGAGCTCTCTAGAATTGAGGGCCATGAACAGCTGGGATCATGCTTTTTGAAGTACAAGATGTAAGGGTACCAAAACCAGCAAGGAACAAACAGTTTCCTAGCACTGCTGGAGCATCCTGGGTTTGTGAATACCCAGGTCTAGTGAACTCCCAATGATATCTGGACAGCTTGTTCAGTGCCCACCCAGCAAAAGCTTCAGGTAGGCTGTGTTTGAGTTGGTAAAAACTGGGCTAAATTTAATTCTTAGACACTTTTCATTTTCATTATGAATCCAAATTCTGGATTGTCTGCAGAGTTCAGCTGGACTCATTTACAGCATGATTTGACTTAATTTATACCATCTACTATAATTCATTGGTAAGGCTGGTACTCCTGTGTATGACACACAGTAGAAGAACCCTTCTTCTCCTGGTTGAATTCAAGCTAATTTAGACCATTGCAAACCTCCAATATTTACACCAAAGAATTAATTAATACGGGGACATCCCACATACCACTTGCTGCTTATTTATCAGCACTTTCTGCCTTAGTTTTCTTCTCCAGACACCTCACATGTGAACAAACTGGTCCATGTTGCTATAACTTATACAAAAGCTAACATCCTTGCTTGAGGTCATCTAGCTGAACATTTCACCCCCTACTGCCTTCCACAACGCCTTTGTCTAGACTTAGAAACCCTACCTATGATAACTGAGATTGATTTACCCAGTCTGGACAAGCTGTACAGGTCTCAATCTCAAATTTGATCTCTTCCTGTCTGTATTTTCTTGGACTCATCTTAACCTTCCCTCTGTGACCAAGATACCCATGTTTCACTACAGAAAGGCAGAACTCCAGAATCCACTACACCTCTTCCAATATTTGATTAAACTTATATTTCACCAACAGTCTGAGAAGTACTACATTGCTCTCCAAAGTTTTCTTCTTTCTGTGCATTTTGACAGTATTCTTTACAAATAGAGAAAATTCATCCTCTGCAGCACTTAGTCCTTGTTAATAAACAAAAGAAAGTGTCTTTTTCTCTTTTTGCTGTGAAGAGCCACATCTAGGAAGAGGCTGACTCCTAAAAAGTTATTTTGAGCATGAGATTACAATAATTTAATTAAAGCCTATTTAAAAACCCTAATGTTTATTATTAGCTTGTGTATTTCCTATTTTATAGGCTTTTATTTTTTATGGCAAGGATCCAACCATTAGAGTTCTGTGGAACTTGATACATATACAAGCAATGAAATGCATTTGTGAGCTTTGTTTAAAGAGAGAATTGTCAGAAATGTCAGAGCATAACATTTCATGAAAGAGAAAGAATAACTTTGCTTTTAATGATACAGTGCTTCTCTTCCTTGTTTAATATATTAAAGACTACATTACCCATTTTGGAGGGCAAAAGGGGAAAGAGGACTGCACTTAGAAATTGTGGGTCTGTGTAATGTCATTGATGCCAAGAGATTAAGAAGTAAAATCAATATGTCAGTGTTCACCCAGTGCATTGTCTTTTCCACTTATATTTGTGGGCACCAGAACCAGATTTTGATCTCAGCCAGCTCCTGATCCTGCAAACACTATCCTTACTCACAAAGAAAAAGAATTTAACTGGTTCTGAATGCGTAGCAGTGCATAAAATGGGGCTTCTGAACACAAACATTTTTCTAAAGACTTTCTGGGACTACTCTGTAAACTTAATTGGGTAATATCCTTATACCTGAATTCAGGAGTTAATTGCGTAAAACCCTTACAAATACAGTAATGTCAACTAAAAAGGAATTGGCTGTATCAATATAAAGGGTAATTTCCATTAGTTCCTATTTCTGAAGAGCTACTGATATCTCAATATCATGCTTGCTCACTCAAATTTAAGAGGCATGGAATGTCAGAATTAAGCCTTTCCCATTGTTTTCTGGTTAGGAATTACAAACAAGTAACACGTATACAGCTTATGCAGCTTTAAATCAGGCTTTTCTAGTCTGCAAGTCAAACACAGGTGCTCTAAAAATAATGATACTACAGTTACCTGGGGGATTCAACCCAAGGGGAACCAATTTTATTGTAAAGATCATGCTTTTAATCCACCTCTACCTGAGTGCCAGATGGTCAAACCTAAGAATCAACGCATTAAGCAGATGGACTTGGTATCTGATTCCCAATTACTAGAGTTGCTTCAGGTGGAAGGTTACTTCTACTGATCAGAGAAAATCATTTCTCCCCAGATGGTGGCAAAAATTTGCCCATTCTCCTCTTTCAGTATTAAAGGTTCTCACTTATCTTTCAAAGTTAGGCAATAGCATTATAAAGATTTGATCGAAGAATCTCAGAGGTAGTTACTGAGGTCAGTAGGTTTTGGATCAAGCCTTAAACATGGGTGATAAATACTTAGGGATAAGGAGTAGTTAAGGTTGAACATAAAAAACCACCGGACATGACACAAGAAAATGTGGAAATAACAAATTACATAGCAAGAACTAGCAGGGGTAGATGGATTGCATGGGTTCTTAAAGAGGAGTTCGGTAAGAGGCAGCCTAACACCACAAATACATGAACAGGGGTGCTGAGGGCATTTTGGAAAGCAGAGTTGTGTGAGGGCTACAGATAGTGCCCACGTAGCAGTGCTAAGAGCAGACAGGGATGAGATTATGTGAGTAAAGATACTAGAAATACCACATTTGGGTTCAGATTTAGAAAAACTAGGGCCAACAAGGAGAAACAAATAGATGGAGATTATTTGCAAAGAGGAAAGGTCAGAGAAAAGGTTGCTGGGGGAAGAGCTAGCCATCAATGCTGTTGAAATCCTTGCAATGCTTTTCTGCTTCTATTTCTGCAGGTGTTGGTAAAGGTGTGGTTTCCTGTTTGTGTTGATCTGAACAACCAGCTGTGTTCATGCCCAATGTGTGCATTGGCATCATGCATTCAGCCCTGCTCATGGCTGGACACCAAAATGGGAAAATCAGCATCCTCATGTCCAGCAGTTCAGGAGAGGAGGAATCCTAGGGTCTTACAGACCAGCAGATGTGTCTTTCCTTTAACAAAAGTGTCAAAAGTAATTAAAATTATCTTAGTAGATAATATAGGACAATAGAGCTGAAAACAATAGAGCTTTATGAAAAGCAATAAAGCTCCATTAAACCTTGTTCAGGCTTCCACACACAACCATGCATTAGTTACCAGCTGTACATAACTATTTAGTCAAAGCATTTATTTCAATGACAATTCCCCATCAAAGGGATAAATGAAAGTATTGTTGCGATGGATTCAACAAGTTGGCTCTGTAGAATTCTGCTAAACCAGAGGTTAAAAGTGGGTATTGTTCTAAACGTAGTTCATGCCTTCCCAAAGCTAGCACAATCAAACTAGATTCCCAAGTCCCTTTCCCCATCTGTTATGCTCATGACATTTGTAGTAATTCACAGCCTAGAAACAAAGACTGTTTGTCTTGGTACCCTGATGAAAGAAATACTCCCCAATATCACATTTTGTATCTATTTATCTATAAATCCATATAGCTATATACATATGTATCTATATTTGTATATATATCTGTATATCTATATATCTATAAAATTTATGTGCATGTATATAAAAACCTATATATGCTAAGTCAAAACAAAATGCGTACTTCTTGTCAAGTAATAAATATTTGCTATGAAAACAACATTCAGGCCAAAAGAAAACATTTAATTTAATTGAAAATTGTACTGTTCATTTTAATGTCATTCCACCATTACAAATCCTGTCCTTATTTTTAAATCTTTAACTTCTGAAACAGAATTCTAATTGCAAAACAAAGAATTAAAAAAGACTACTAATGAGCATCAGCCTTTGGATCTTTTAAAGGTTTTTTCTTCTTGTTTTTAACTATGTTAATTCCTTCAAATTGTGAATCTCATAAATAGAATCACAGAATCATTGAATAGTTAGAGTTGGAAAGGACCTTAAGATCATCTAGTTCCAACACGCTGTCATGGGCAGGGACACCTTCCACTAGACCATGTCCCCAAAGCTCTGTCCAACCTGTCCTTGAACACTGCCAGGGATGGAGCATTTATCATTTCTCTGGGCACCCTGTGCCCGTGTTTCACCACCCTTACAGTAAAGAACTTCTTCCTTATGTCTAACCTGAACTTCCCCTGTTTCACATTGAAGCCATCACCCCTTGGCCTACCACCACAGTCCCTGATGAAGAGACTATAGACTCAGTCCCTTTCAGATTGTCTCTCCCCACTCACAAACCTTTTTCTAACCTCAAAAAACCCACCCTCTGTACCACCTGTTTATCTGCAATCTTTGCATCTGCAGATAACTGCAGGGGAACAAAGACGAATACTTCCATGACTGTTGAAGAGCGAAGACCATTTGACATCAGGCGGATGCATGTTACATGCTTTGGGGATTTGTATAAATAGCAATGAAATTTTACTCTCCAGCCCAACTGCTGAACCTGGTCCCGTTGTAATTAAATCCAACCTTTTGGTTGTTCAAACAGTTCAGGTTTCTAAACTACATCAGTTTAACGGACTGATATTTCTGTTCAGCGACCAGGTTTAGACAAGCAGGAACTGCTGCTTTTCTTTGTCCTAAGGGACTGCTTTAGTTTCATACAATGATGGCCTATGAAATAGTAAAGGATAAAGTAACCTTTTTGCCAGAAAAGGCTGAAGAAAGTCAATTCCCATGTGTAAATAAAGGGTAAAGACTAAATTATTTAGTTTTTTGGAGGAACAGTTGCATCTGTTTCAGGTGCATCTGCCAGCAGAGATAATGTTAAATGAAAGCGCTTTGCAACTTTGACAATGATATTAGTTATAAAATGCTGCAACACAAACACAATAGGTTGGAAAATCTGAAAGGAAATTGCAGTACGAATAGGAGAGAAATGTTTTTTGTATTGTAGATGTGTATTTTCTTTGGCTAAATATCCTATTGAAATTGTCTTAGCTCCATAACCACTGACAATTTATTTGTATTAAAAGGAAGGCAGTAAAGAATATAAATAGTAAAATAACATATTTTTCCTATAAATGCAAACTACTTTAGAATTGGAATAATTAAGACTTTTCTCATAAAGGAGAAGCAGTGAGGGTACAGGGCAATGCTACAGTTGTATGACAGAGATGGCATCACCTCGCAGATTTACTGCACCACACCACAAGCAGATAGAGGAGAAATGCAAACAGCTTTTTAGGTGAGCAGGTGAGATGTGACATTGACCAGACACTTTAAAGATAGTTTACAAAAAGAGAGAGGATTGGTATGACCTTTCCCTGACTCTCCTGCTATTTATTCCATAACAACAGGTTAGTGATTCTCTATGGCAACCACCCCAGATTGGTTCAGGAGTACCCATGGCTCCCGAGAGGCTCACCTGAAACAACCCCTCTTTCTATGTAATCATTCACTGTATCTCAGATTGGTGTAAGACTATGAGGAAGACTATAGAATAAATATGCGAGAAGCTTCATTACTTATATTATCATTCAAAAGCAGACCTGACTTCTTGGGATACATGGGAAGGCAAAAGGAATCGAGAGCTGACAGGCAAAGGAAAGGGAGACAAGGAGCAGAAACAGTGGAGTGACAAATGAACATATTTATAGTGGCTCTGTGGCTTTCTGCTTCAGGGGGGCAATTCTCTCTGTGGGTCTGGAAAGTGTCTTTGATGAGTCCCAGAGCCAGCCAGGGCTTGCAGCTGGGCTTGTCTGCACCACGTTCTTAAAGAGAGGGCCCCCAAAAATGCCAAAAGGTCAACCTAGGGCTAGGTTCTATAATGTTGTAAAGGAGATCCTCAAAACTTTGTAAAACAGGGAAGACACTGCACTTGTTTAGTAAAGTAAGGAGCTTTGAAATAAACCCCTTCCCCATTCAGTCTCTCTCCCAAGAGCCCCCTTTCTTCCCAGTTTCCATCTACAAGCTCTGGATCGAGAGTCTTCTCTTTCTTTCCATCACTTTGACTCCTGATTGTGTCTTTGCCCCACTAGCTCCCAGTGCTTGCAGCAGCACATCTCTCTCCCTGTTTGGCCTATCCTGCTCTGTTGCTCTTGTGAAAGAAGTAACCTTATCCCAGTCTAGAAAGCAGCCTTCTCCTGTCCTGCATCCCAACTATGTTCAGTAAAAGGACATTAAACACTGACCCCCAACATCCTCTGCAGGGATTTCTAACAGGATACTGGGCAACAGATGCCTTCCTATATAGTCACACAGAAGACATGACACAGGACACCCTGACCCCTATAGAACAGGGCTGGAGTCAAGCTGGGCTACACTGCACAGCTAATGAATCACCAGACACATATACCCAGGTAACTAAATCCTGCCCTTCTGTCTTTGACTAAGCAATACAGGTACAGCATTTTCTCTCCCTGCATTTGCTTTAAACAGTTGATTGCAGTTGGATAAAAAGAGGTTCAGTCTGTAGATTTTATTTTCTTGGTCATTTGCATATGTTTTTCTGCACTGTTAATGCATTTTGAGAAACTGCTGTTGTAGAACATTCCCAGAGATGTGACCATCCCTGTGTATTTTATTGTAACAGTTTGCAAGGCAGAAAGGACTTCTTCAGTTGCATACTCTACCTCCACAAGGTATTTGGCAGTGCAGCCTCTAGCACCAAGAAGCCTCTTACCACAGGAGCAATGCCTATCAGCGCTGAATCATAAGAGGCAGCATGGTAGTTTGTCCAACTCTGGATACAAATTAAGATAATCACAAAAGGTCTTCATTTCTTCCCATGCATGGAAATATCCATCCATGGGCATATTCACATTATTCACTGCTCTGAATATGCCCCAGCCAGAAGGACTTGCTACATTCATTGTTACTAGGTTAGATTTTCTATCTATCACAGGCTGCAAAATGCCACTTAATGCACTTCTAGATCGATCAAGTCATCAAGTCATCAAGTAACAGATAAATTGTTTGGGGAAATTCAACTAAAATACAACCCACTGCATATGGGGAGGGAAGGACAGTTTTATCTTCCTCAAGCCTAGCTGAAGTCCAAAGCATCTGATAAGACTGTTGCGATACTGCAAGTACCATAAACTCATAATGACAGAATTTCCTGGTTTAACCCCCAATCTTAAAGGAAGGTAATAAGTGAGTATGCTCTGAAAGCTCACATTTCTTTGCACACAGTAGCATATGCATATAGTGAGTATATTAGAAACCTCAAATGTCTCTCTCAGAAACTTTTCGCATGAACACTCACCCGTAAGACAAGGACAAAGGAGAGAGCATACTTTATATGAGAGGTGAAGTGTGACTGCAAGTTGTTTGTGCAGTTGTATAAAACCCTGATTAGTACTGGGTTTTTTTGGGTTTCTTCTTCCCACCCCCTGTAAATACAGTCCTCTCATCATTCAGACCATAAATTTTGTTTTTGATAAGGATGATGTTACATCACTGGATTGGAAAGGGGAAAGGATTCAATTGCCTAAATACTGAAGTGGGTGCTTTAGTCATGCCAGGGTATCCAAAATGTTCCCATGAAACTAATAGATACAACTGTGTGGCCTCTGGAGCAGCAACTTGAGACCAAATGGGGTATCCCAGGGAATTTTAAAGAATACCAGGCAACCAGGTTTAAGCAACTGAATCCCATCCTGTGGGACATGGGTGAGAAAGCTGCAAGATGCTTTATCACACATGCTTCAAATGCTGCACCGGCTTTGGCTAGCTGTAAACCTCTCCTTAGCACAAGCAATAATTTAACACATCTTTTTGGAAGATATTTAAAACTGAAAGCAGATGAGGGTTTTTTTGTTTGCTTTTCTCTTATTATCAATAATCATGCCTAGAAAATGTAGGCTGAAATACATTCTTCATGGAAGGAGACACTCTCCTCCAGGAGGTGAGTCGGTACCGTTAATATTTAATTTGTCCTCTGAAAGGAGTCAAGGGTGACAATACTACCAAATGAAATGCTGCAGGCAATGCCAACAGTTAAGTTCTGTGAATTCAAGACTTAATGTTTCACAAAATTTCATTAAAAAATAGGACTGGATGTAACAGGCTGAAGCACCCATTTCTTCTTCTCAAAATGAAGATGCTTTGAGAGAAATTGGAAAATACCAGTGGAGCACTTCATTCATTGTTGTTTTTGTGCATTTCAAACAAGGCTGCTATCTTTCTTTTCTTCCAATTGAAGGAATTGTGTACAGTTCTGGTGTTCTCAACATAAAAAGGACATGGAACTGTTGGAACAAGTCCAGAGGAGGCCACGAGGATGATCAGG
>WYDI02015671.1:0-20768 GCA_009867235.2 Psittacus erithacus | reverse complement strand
CCATTAGCACCTGGTGTTTTCCTTGATGTTCCCAAGGCTTACAGCCTTGGCGGTTTCTCCCGTATTTCCCGGGCTCCGGCCCAACCAGTGTGATAAGGCCTGGCGGCCTGGGTCAGTTTGTTAACTCTTTACCGTGCTGCTTCCCCACACCTCTGGACTTGTTCCAACAGTTCCATGTCCTTTTTATGCTGAGGACACCAGAACTGCACACAAGACTCCAAGTGAGGTCTCACAAGAGCAGAGTAGAGGGGCAGGGTCACCTCCTTCGACCTGCTGGTCATGCTCCTTTTGATGCAACCCAGGATACGGTTGGCTTTCTGGGCTGCGAGCGCACACTGAAGCTGGCTCATGTTTATTTTCTCATAGACCAACGCCCCCAAGTCCTTCTCTGCAGGGCTGCTCTGAATCTCTTCTCTGCCCAACCTGGATCTGTGCCTGGGATTGCTCTGACCCAGGTGTAGGACCTTGCACTTGGCGTGGTTAAACTTCATAAGGTTGGCATCAGCCCACCTCACAAGCGTGTCAAGGTCCCTCTGGATGGCATTCCTTCCTTCCAGTGTATCAACTGAACTACACAGCTTGGTGTCATCGACAAACTTGCTGAGGGTGCACTCAATCCCAGTGTCCATGTCACCGACAAAGATGTTGAACAAGACCGATCCCTGAGGAATACCACTCATTACTGGTCTCCAGCTGGACACCGAGCCATTGACCATAACTCTTTGTGTGCGGCCAGCCAGCCAGTTCTTTATCTACTGAGTGGTACACCTATCAAATTGTTGTGTCTCCAATTTAGAGACAAGGATGTCGTGTGGGACAGTGTCGAACGCTTTGCACAATACCATCTTACTTTTTCAACAGGGAGGGTGGAAGGTGTTAACCTGGGGGGAATTAAAGAAAACAAGACTTGAGGACATTTACAGAATGAGGAAAAGGGCAGGAAGGAAGAAAAAAATGGGGAAGAACAATTGTGAGACAATATAAAGGAAAATAATTTCAGACAAGATTGGGGCAAACATGAATTTGCTGGACTGCCGTTAGGCTTCAGTTCTATGTAATCTGTCTTTTAAACGTGACTGCTACAGTGGTAATACAGGGATTGTTAAGAGACAGCAAAAGCTCACATATAGAATAGGAATATGTTTTCTTCAAGAAAAGAATCACTGATTCTTGTGCTTGAGTGGCTTTCCTTTTATTAGCTAAGAAGCCACTCAGCCTACAAATGAGAAAGGGTTTCCCCATACCCTCTAAAAATAAGCAAATAGGTGACCGATTTAGCTTGACCATCTGCTGTAATAAAGGTGAACATAATTGCTAGTGTAATCCTCTAAGAAAGACTTTACTTTCCAGTGCACTAGACTTTGCTTAGACTGTTTTTTCAGCACTCTGACTCAACTGTCTGCAAACATTCAATTATACCCTGAAGCCATTTCCAGAGAAATAAACAAGGTCAGCCTTCATTGGCAAGAACCTGAAATCATGCAAAATACTTTTGGCATTCCCTCTTTGCAATCAACTGTTTGGCTACAATAAAAATTCAGCTCAGCATGAACAGCAAGAATATGTGGACTTTTGTCTTGTCCAAACCAGACAGCAGATGTGGAATTCTAAAAATGCAAAGGGTCAATTGTAATAGAGACTCTCTCTCTACAGAATGTAACACACAGAGGAGATTTTCTAAAAGGTTAGGTTGTTGAGATAGGAGTGGACTATAATGAATCAGATATATTCTATTAGTCTTATGCTATAAACAGTAAATTGCCTTAATTGCAAACATGAAATGTGTAGGCAGATATGACCTTCCCTCTTCATATACAACACATACTGAATACAGTACTGTGTTAAGCATAATGTTTCTGGCTGTCAAATAGCTCAGAATGAATTATAAACAACTTGATCTCTATGTAAAAAATGTTCCCAAAATAATAACAATTTTCTTTAATATATTCTCATTTATAATTATTCATAGAATAAATTTGGTCACTAATTCTTAGTTTGTAACTTGTCCATGAGTTTTACAGCAAGTTTTCACTGGCTGAAGTTCGGGCTGTTTCTCTGTTGTACTATTATCAGATAGGCAGCACAAGTGTACAAATACAACACATCAACAACTAGGTATCTGTTAACAGACCACATAATGGCAATCCTGATAGCAAACAAACCGTTTAGTATGTGGTTTACAGGCAACCAGATGACCACTAATACATATTTACTAGTCAGCCAGTTTTAGAAAAAACCTGTAGGTTTTATAAATCTGTAACAATAGGCCAAATGCATTTCCCCTGGTGGGTTTTTATTTTTATTTGATTTGGACTAGATTTTTTTTTTTTTTAACTTCTTCTTCCAGCTGCCCTAAAAAAGATTAAGACCAAGGTATGTTAATGACTCTTCTCCAACTATGATGTCTCTTGTCAGCCAGAACCAATTCTTTGAGGTCTCATATGAGACAGACCATGATATTCCACTCACATAACCTTTAGCCAGAACAACCTCACTGCAGGGATAAAGATAGGAGTATCTCTCACATTTTAACCACTGAAATGCAACATTGTAGGAGGTGAAGTTACCCCTACAATGCCCAGCAGCAGGGTTTTTTTTTATATAACACTTCACAAATGTAAGTAAAAGACTGGCTTTCTGTACTGCTCTGTTGTTGAAGTGCTTTGGGTAGACTGAAGCAGTAGCAAGAGTGGTCTGATGCTCAGGAAAATGAGCCCAACTGATTACCTGCAAAGGATTGTTACTGGGAAGTTAATCACTGTTTAAGCTGTTGTCAAACCTTCAAAACCATTTTGGTTCAAATCACAAGGTTGGCTCAGGATTTGCTATTGTTGTTTCTCCTACTGAGACAGATTTTTTTAATCTGTGATTATGATAGAAATATTTACAGTCTATGTTTACTCTAAGCAAAAGCACCTCAAAATATGGACCAGCTCTGCAACTGAGGTAGATGAGGTCTAAAATGAGGACTATTATTAAGAAATGCCAGTTTCTATTAGCTGAAAATCTGGTACATTGCATTTTATAGTACATGACATTTTATAAGACATCAAAGAATTTTTAGGAGAAGAACAAAGAATGTAGGAACCTAAAAGAAACATGTACAGTTACATGCCAGAAAAAATTGCCTACCTAAGATCATGTCAAGTACACCATATTGCACATGACCTGGAACTCATGCACAGTGTAAAAGTGGGTGCAGAGCCTTTGGTTTCCTTAAAAGACAAGCAGATTACATGTTAGAACAACACTGGAGACTCAGACCGTAGGAGGACCATGCCATAGTGAAATAAAGACAAAGACAATTCAGGAAACCCCAGACTCAGGGAGACAGTTTCCACAATGTATGTTTATAATTCAGTTGCAGTTCTTCAGCAAGAGATTTTTCTATTTTCAATTTCAAAACTAAAGAATTGAAACAACAATTTTAAAACTAAAGAAATGGTCTCACAAATACTCAGTATTATCATCATCTTGCTGCTATTTATTTTCCAGAATCAAAGTATCTCCTATGATCCACAAAACTCTGAAACTGTATCCGAACAACAGTGCAAGAATAGTTTTAATGGTTTAGATCATACACAGACATGATCATTAACTGTTGAGCTGTAAAGATTACTTCTGCTTGTTACCCAAGAGGAGAGAGGTCAGTATTTGCCTGGGGTTACCATGCTGTTTGATCTAGAATACTGTGAGATTCTTCTCTGGCTTTGAAGAAAAAAAGAACAAGACAGATTTGCTTTGCGAGTTAAAACAGGCCCAGCTACAACCTTGTAATATCACATTTTGCTTTACACGTTATCAGTATTTTGATTTTGCAAAAATGAAAAAAGTTGTGAAAACATTATAATCAGTCTTGCAAAATTAGTGTCAGCTTATCTAAAGAGCCAAACTGAGCAACGCCTCCATGCCCTAGGGATGGGATGATATAACCTTTCTTTTTCCATGACAGGCTTCAGGAAAGAATTGTCTTCAGACTTCTTACTACAATTTATCACAATTTATCAAGACGAGAGGTGGGTTGGAGGAGTTGCTATTGATTTCTTCTATCAATATTGCCCTTCTATAGCTAAGCTGAACCAATAAGGCAAGAAAGATTATGGGATCACACAGCACATGACCTCACAGCTGCCAAGTGTAAGAAGAGTTCCATCTGTCTGCCCACAAAACGTGGACTCCAAGACTAAAATAAAGATACCAAAGGCACAGAGTTGGGAAAGCTCAAAGAAGAGAGGAATAAAAAGAAAAGAAAAATGAAAATCAAAGTAGCAGAAAGGATTTCAACTGTGCATAAACTGGTCACAACACACCTCGGGACAAATAAATAAATGAAAGAACTTCACCATTTTAAGTGATTTGCACTTAAAAATCACTGTCACCAGTCTTAATGCTAAAGATTAAATCAATGTCATCCATGCTTTTTATGTGTGACATAGTGCAAACATTATGCTGCATCTTTAAACCCAAGGATTTTTTGTGCTGTTTTCAGTTATTGTGGCACATAAGCATTAATTGCTTTTCTCATAAGAGCTTAGCAAATGCACCAAATTTAAAAGCATTAAAGAGCTTGATGACTAAGAATATGATGAGGGCTGGGGGGAGAGGGACACAGACAACCAAACAACAAAAAAGAGGGATTTCCAGGAACCTCTGCTTTGTTAATTCAGAAATAATGGAATATTTCTTCGAAAGCACACTTTACAGAGCTACTTCTTGCCAGTCCCGCTGTGCCCTTAGCTGAATGTACAGTACTTTGTACTCCTATAATGCTCTGCAGGCAAGAAATAAAAATTCAAGGTGTATTACAGAAAAGCTTTACAAGCTCCTAAAAAATTAACCCCTTTCAATGAATTTTATGTACAGCAATTTGTCTACTTCACAGTCTGTTGGCCTTTCTTCCTGTTATTTTAAAACAACTTGTCAGATTCACCACAAATAGACAAACACTGAATCCAAAATACTTTCCACCTATGGAGAGAGACAAAACTCAAGGAGCAGACATCTGACCTATTTTTGGTGAGGCTGTGTTGCAGTGCTCTTAAAAATACGCTCTCTTCTGTCCCCATGCCTTTGAACAAGTATTTCTACTTGTTTCTAGTATGCATTCAGAAATTCCCATTAGCTCCAAACTAAATGTGCTCTCAGAACATTTGAAAAGCTTTACATTCTGCCATGCCTTTTACACTGGCCATAGTCACAATACTTTGTGCATCACATTTAATTAGCAGGAGATCTAAGACAGATCACCCAGAACCCATTTACTTTAAATTTCTTTCAGAAGTAATCAGAAAGTCTGGCAAATCCCTCCTCAATATTTTACAAGAATATTTTAATCCATTTCTGCTAAGGAACAATAACAAAACCAATGAACGAATGAACCTTTTGGTAACATTTGAAAAATGGCAAGAAATCTCCTAGCTGTAAAATTAAAGTGCTTCAGTCCCTCTAAGGCTTCCCTAGGTTACTGTAATTGCATCTGTACACAGGAGCTAAGAAGAAAAAAATTACTCTTTGCTGTCATTTTACATTACATTCTGTGATCTGCAAACTACCATCTGAGTCCATCTTCACGTTGCATGTTATATTGGCATGTCACAAGCTTGCTTTAGCACATCAGTGCAACTTCCAGTTCTCAAAATTGAAAGGAAAATGCGCACATTATTCAAACAAAAGTTGCCTCCTAACTTAAATACCCACCAGCTCTGGTGTGAAAGAAGCTAATGAGTTAATTGTTGCACTAAGTTAAAGTAATGCCAAGATGCACATCAGTGAGAACCAGAGGTTCTTATTTGGCTGCTGTTCTTAAATAATAGCAGGACTTTCAATTTAGGTATGCTTCTTAACTGTAGACTTTATCTACAGTTCAACTCTCAGACATACATGAACTCAAACTGTAAAGCTGATGCTCATCTTACTAACTGTGCAGTGGCTTAGAGGTGTGTGATATCAAAAACGATGCTTCTTCCATGGGTGAGAAGTACAAGTTTTAAACAAGGAATGACTGGACAAGTGTTGCATTGCATTTTTTCCTATTACATACATACAGCCTGCGTGGGCTAATGAGGCTGAAGGTCTTTTATCTTATTCCTGCCTCCATTTCTCCTCCTACCTCATGCACAGTAGAGAGAGGAGAATCTACTTCAAGGAAGAACCAGGTTCACAGGGAGTGTAACAGACTCCAGCTTGCTGCTTCTAACACTGAGCCATAGATTCATGCTTGACTGGTTGACTGGTTCTCCTACTGCTTCTAGGGAGTTGTTCTTTTGAAATGTGCATTGGTCAGACACTCCCTTGTCTGACAAGTCTGTTTGATCCATACAATAGTAGCTGGTCACCAATTATGTTTAGGACTGGAAATGGGGCAGGGCTCAGAAAACAATATGCCAAAGGGGTGTGTGCTATAGGTAAGATTCAGTCATACAGTTTGAGCCTGCACTAAAACATAATGTTATGTCCTCTTTCTTACCTACCCCTAAGTTAGCACAAACTCAAAGTCACTGGAGCTGGAAGCAAACTCCATGGAGGACTAGTGTCCCATTAGTAAACAGGTATCATGAAGCTGCAAAGTCATCTCCCTGTTTATATAACTGCATCACTGAGTACTAGGGCTACTTCCACGAAGGCAGATTTATTAAGTTACCCCTGGCATTCTTCCCAGAGAAGTGTTTTGTGCATGTATTACACAGATGAAAAAACAGCCACATACTTTTACAATGCCTGAGACATATTACGCATAAGGTCACCTTAAAATATTTACACATCAAATATATACACATCCAGAAAGGTTAGTAGTAACTAAGAGTTGAAGTGAGGAAAATGATTGCCAGGAAAACTGTCTAGATAATAAACACAGGCTCAATTGCTTTTGATTACTTCGGGACTCTCAGCTGATGGACTACAAAGAATCCAATTCTCTTTTATTATTGCTTACTACATATTATGTATATACCCACTTCTCTGTTAGCATCAAGCTCCTTCCAACAGGTGACTGAGACTCAAACTAGTTAGTTAGTTAGACTGAGACTCAATTAAGCCTGAAACTCAAGTCCATGACCTCAGACATGTATTTCCTTGGAAAACCAGCATGTTGTAGTGAGAACTTTAAAAGCATTAACTTCAGCAATATTTAACAGACAGTGACTTAGCTGACCATTCTTACAGCTAAAAACTAGCTTACAGAACACTACATACCAATGACTCAGATAACCAACTCTCCTTATTTATGTCACTTTTTAAAATTTATCCATGTCTGCACAGCAAAACTTAGGAAGTTCTCAGCAGTATTTCACATAATGAAATTATACAATTAGTTCCTCCTCCACAAAATATTTGGAAAGGCTTCAGCAAGGTACCATTATTAACAGTGAGACTGACTGTCCTCCAATTTTCATCTTTATGGTCTAAGGACTACAAAGATGATATTGGCAACTACATGCCATTAGGTATGGCCCAATGCATGGAGGCACACACAGAATTCATTTCTCAGAAAACCAATTAACGTTCTCAACTTTTCTTTTAATAACACTTCTTGCTGCTCAAGTAAAACACTGTTATTAAAGTGAAAGAAATGGAAAGTGTTGAATGATTTGTGAATATGTGCATGTCCCATTGTGTACCCTAAAGCACGCATTTGCAAGTACTCTGAGACTAACTGAACTGTTTTTAAAAGATTTAGCAGCTTTATTCTTCTATGAAATCTCAAGGGATGATGTGAATAAACAACAGGTAGGATGATTTATCTATGTTTAGAGTGGGAAAATCTGGGGTTTCTGAATGATCAAATGTTCTAAACAAGGAACACAAGGTTGTTCAGTGGTGAAAGCATCTTATTCCATTCTCCTGTAAAACAATACCTTCTTGCAACTGAAGGGTGCACCACTTCTACATTTGTAAAATGTCTTTGGATCACCACAAGAAAGGAGCTATACAACTGCAGAACTGCTCTTAATACTGCTTTCTAGTCTTTCCATAAAGTCACATTAATTACAAAGCGTAGTCAGAAGGCAACAATAATTGTTCTTAAAGAGAGACTTCAGCATTACATAATCGATCGACTTTTTCTTAAAATCACATAATCGATTTCTTTTTCTTAAAAATCACAATGGTATGACGAAGATTGCCCATTTTAGCAATATGCCAAGTGCTGCAGATGCAGACATAAAGCTTAAGGTTGTTGTATAGAACTCACTGAGTTACTGAAGTTACATTCTGGGAAACTTAAGCTTTCTTAGTTTTTATTCATGCTATATTTAGCTATGAAGAAGACATGAAGAATTTCAAGGGTTTAAAGCTTAGAAATGAGAGGCTAGCAGTATGCTGGCCAGTAAAGCTAATGCCACCTTTCTGAAACTAATGTAGGGAAAAAGTTGTTCTGTCATCTGCAAAGAAGTTGCTCTGGTCTGCTGTGCACTACAAAAGACAGTGTAATGGAGTGCACAGGGCTGCTGCTTAGGAGTACAGTACAATTCCAAACAACATTTTTAGTGAATTTAATTCACACTTTTGCCTGAATGAGCCATGGGTACCATATGTATTTTTATTACAGCCAGCCTCCACCTTCAGTGAGTCATTCACAAGAAGAAAAAAAAGACAGTTTCACTATAACTATGAAAGCTGACTACTTCCATGTGCTGGGATGACCGCAGCTTCCCCGTCACTAAGTAACTGAAATTCTGCCTGCACCAGTCACTTAGTAAAACCTTTCCAATGGAAAAAGACAAGGTTGTTGGGAAAAGGACCCAGTGTTACAATCAATGCTGCTGAAGACTCATTATGTAAGCATCCTTATAGCAAGGTCTGAATGGCAGATTTTAGCTGCCTAGATGAAGAACAGCATCATGATGTGGCATGAGCCATGCGTCACTCTTTGTCCAGAGAATTCCTGGAGGAAGATTATACACTACAGCTGCCCTCTCCCATTCCAAATACAACAAGAAGGGGGAGAATCTTCCACTGCTGTGGATAGTGGTGGATCAAGACGGTGTTAAGTCCCTATGCCTTTGAATTTACCAAGGTGAAACTAGCCCTTTGCAAGTCAACTCTGACATGCTTTTCTTGTTGTAAAACCTGCACAACTGGAAGCTGGCTTTCTGGCAGTTGCTATAGATGTGGAAAATATACTGGATTTAACCTCTGGCTTTTGTGATCTCATAATAAACTTAAGTGTCAGATTGCTTGGGGGAAAGGATATACAATTATAAGCAACCTTTTGCAGTTATCATCTATGTAAAGCTGTGGAGGCTGCTTCCAAAGCCAAAATAAATCTATGTGAAGGCATCTCCATGGAGGGCACATTATCTTATCACTGACAAAAAATGAAATACCAGAACAGGGCTGTGGAGTCTGTGGTAAAATGTCACCATGGAGTATGTCTGAACAAGTTACACTGCCACTGCTTTAACAGAAAGTGGTTTATGTCTTTTCTTTCTGGATTATCCAGCTTTTGGTCTCAGCCATTAGCAGCTAGGCCTAAAATAAGAAGCTAATTTCTTGTCTCATCCTATTTTTCAAAGTGTTTCCAATTCATCTTTCACACTTTTTCCTTCATTTGCATGCTGTTTGTAACAATAAGCCAGTATACCCCATATGTATTTTGTAGTCATTTTATTCATGCCCTTAAAAGTGGGGGCCTGGATACCTGTTCCATCTATTTAGACTTACAGTTTACATAACCAACATGCATATATCAGATGTTTACATCCCCTGAGCAGCTAAATAATCCTTAGTGGATTTCAGATGGAAAATATCACCACCTGGTAAACTCTCAATTTTAAGGTCTAAATGAGAAGCTTAGACTAAAGTAGGTGGGATTAACCTGGATGCTGCAGTATAAATGGACAATAAAGAAAACTTACAATAAGTTCTATGTTATAGAAAAGTAACTGTGACAGATATGCCCCTTCTAAAAAGAGTAATATGCCCCCTCTTGAACTACCTTTCCACAGTGCCTCAGGTTTAGGATTGGTTGTTCATTATCTCTTTATATCAGCCTTTAAAACGATAAAAAAAATAAATGAAATGCAAAGTTTTCTAATAAGTATTCAATAGCTTGTACATGCAGAGTTGAAACAGCTGGGCTGTGCAATCAACAGCTAGTCTGGTTCTCTGGGCTTATGTCTCAAACTAACCAAATCTGTATCAAAACAAGCTCCTTCTCTTGGAAAAATGATTAAAATTAAACCAGCCAAACAGAAAAACCTCAATCTACTCACAATATATTCTACGGCAATTGATAATATACCCAACACTTTTTTTTTTTTTTTAAGCTAGACGAGAAAGGAAGCAATGTTTAAATAGGCCAACATTCAATAATCTTTTCATCAAAGAGGATGATGTTTTCTAGCACCCAGGTTTCAGAACAGCATGCCTACATTGGAAAAATAATCACCAGGTGTCTAAATTAGTTGCCAGATCAATTCAGAGGAAAGCATCCGACGCCAGTCACATGTGCTTCTCCAGGATAAAAGAACAACTACAAATCAATTTAACTCTTCCACTGAAGAACAATGACAACCTCAGTTTTTCAGGTGGAAAACCTTGCTTGTTTTTCCTTAAAAAAGGAATTATTAACCCACATATTAATCAGTACCTACGCTTTAAATATTGTACACATTCATCACTAGTTTGGATCTATGACTGGAAACATGTACACATTCCAGTTTAAGAGGAAAATCCAAAGACCTCCAGGTAAGACATAGTGAAGTATCAATACTTTGCACAGGATAAAATGACTGTGCATCAGTTTAGGCTCAGTTAAAAGCTGACAGTCATGGCAAACTTGCTGAAAAACCCATAACGGATTTCAAATCCAGTACAAAATCTCGGACCAGAAAGAAAGACTCAATCTTTGCATAATATCTTCTGTTCTTGATATCAGGAACGGGGTACAAAATCCTTTCCAAGTATTTTTTCTTTATTTAATCTTCTAGATTCCTATATGTGCTCTCTCTTGTATTCAAGCCAGAAGTCAATGGATAAATTAAAGTCCTTGATACAGGGGAGAATCTGAATTCTATGCTCTGAGAGTGGCTAACTTACCGCAGATTCCGTAGGGGTAAAGTTTTCTACAGAACTCATTGCCTTCCTTTGGGAAAGGCTCAACAGAAATGAGGACGTCCACACAATAAATTGCCAAAACCCAGCCCTGGAACGCTGTGAGACCACAAATAGCCGCAGAAACTTTTGAAAGAACACAGAAGGATTTTTCCATCACAATGCCTGAAATCACAGAAAACAGTAGCAAAAAGAGGACTAGAAACATGCTACTAGTAATAGGTCACATTATGTTCTAACCTTTTCTTCACCATGACCAAAACACATGCAGAACAGTGACACCATCTCTTGTAGTCTTAATTGCAAACATTGATTTGAAAACCTAGTTTGGTTTTTTAATTCTATAATCTTTGTAGTCAGCATGGTGCCATGGCAAGTGTACTCCAGTACAGTTTCCACTTGCTTCTTTCACAGAACTTTTGAAAAATCTGCATTTATCACAATATTCAAAGCAAACAAGCAAATCTGGAGTTGAAAATCTTATTTTGAGCTCTTTGGTTCATCTTATGTCCTGTGCAACTGAGAGCTGATTTCAGCTCTGTCTTTTTCTAATACCATCTACACAGCTGCATATTACACACCTCAACAGGAACCCCTCTCAGACTGAAAACTCTCATATCTTCTTGTTTCTCATTGCCTATATATTGATTTTTCAAGAGTACTGTACTATTTATACTCAATAATGTAGTAAGAATTTAAATATTTGGTTTCGAAGACTCTGAGAGCTTGCAATTCCCTTTTAATAACAGTCTGTCTGCTGATGTCCAGCACTTATAACCTCAAAACCCAGGACTTTAATGGAAGGCACTGAATTGCTTAAACCAATAAACAACAAAATCCACTAGGATTTCATTGGAAGGAAAATTTCAAAGGGCAAAACTAAACCTGAAATGTAGTTCTTGCCACCAGTTATGCAGCTACTTCTGAAAAATTGCAATTTCTTGCATATAAATTATAAAAAGCTCTATATAAATCAATGTGGATTTAGTGTTTAAACATTAAGCATGCACAACTGAACAAGGAAAAGGTGCAAACTTCAGTATAGAAACAAACACACAACAAGCAGCAGGTACAGTGCAGATGCCATTATGAAATCTGCCTGTCCCACAGGAGAAAATGGATAAGAAATTGAAAACCAGCAACTGGTGAAAGTAATTGAACTGCAACTGAGAAACGCTGGAGGGACTAGTGGTTGGGACAAGTCTGTCTGAAGAGAATTTCAATAACTCACAACAAGAGGTCCCTCTGAACACAGTACTGTCCACTTCTACAATGGCTCACTCTTGTTTCTGGTTTATTGATTGAATTAAAATATTTTTCAGTATCATACTAGGGCCAAGTTAGTGGCAATTCTTTACTGACTGCAGATTTTGGACCTAGGCCATGTCATGTATTAAAACAGAATAAAACAGTCAAGATGATAATAAAAGAAATTAAGATTAGTTGCTTATGTTGTCATGGATCCTTCAGATTTAAAATTTGGCCCTGTCTTTCTCTGCAAGAAATACTTTTTCAACAGAGGACTCCAAACAAACTGCACATAACAGCAGAGGTAAAAGCAGATGAAGTACCTGCAAGAACTTAACCTGCACAGCAGCCATCTGTTTCAAAAGCATAGAGATATTTTTCAAATATAGTCTCTCCTGTTTCTCATTTAGCTGAGGATCATATCCTCAGCTTTTTGTGGATCATCTTTTGGTCTTTTTTTAGTGTTTAAAATTAGGCCTATTGAATTGCTAACAACTAAATTAGCACATAATGAGGCCAACAGAAGAGATCTGCAGGGAGAAGCAATTGGTGCTGCAGGCCATGTGTCCACACTATATGTGTTTTAAGGGGTTTTACTTCAGTAAGCTGTGGTCTGATACCCTAGATGAGTTATTATTTGCAGCTGGAATGCATTAACTGTCTTTCCAATTGTTTCCTCCATTTTAATTCCATTTGAGGGGAATCCAGTTCATGCATTTCCAAAGCATTGGAAATAGGAAAAAATATGAGATTCAATTCAAAAGCACACTCTTGATGCAAACTCAAATCCTAATAGAGAGATCTTTACAGAGGAATGTCAGAGGAATACAGAGGAATTTATAAGTTGTCAGGAATTGTACATAAATGGAAGCAAACTCCCTTGGAGGCTGTAAAGGTGAAGCCAAGGTGGGGCTTTGGCAGGGGGAACTTTTCGGAGAGGAGGGACAGAGAAGGGCAGTTAGACCACAGCTATGGAGACATCATCTGGTAATTTTTCAGCTTGTCCTGGCTCACAACTTACAATGCGGCAAACTCACCCTATACAAGTGACAACTGCAGTATCTGTTATGCCTAAGATATATTGGATGACATTAACAAGACATTGCCAGCACTGAAATCATTGACACTCCACTTAGTGAAAGGTTTCTGGAAAGAACAAAAAGCTGTTCACTAATGCAATGGCAAAGACAAGATAAACATAGCATTCATCTTTTCTCATGGAAAACTCTTCACAAGTTACTTGTTATTTTCCTAACACAAAAGATAATCACACAAGCTGTAAAAGAAAATGCAAACTAGGCAAGAAGAACAACATCTTAATACTTCCTTGGAAGAAATGAAATCCTGTTGAATACAAACACAGAAGAACTGCCATATCAGAACAAGACAGTAATCCATCCAGTCTGTTCTGCTTCCAAAAAAGGCTAAATGCAGCTCTTGAGGGTAGCTTAGGTTCCCCATAAACTTAACAGTCCTGTGCAAGTCTGAGGAATCATTTTCAGCCTGACTGCAGCCTGACTAAAGTCTAAATGTAGCAAGCACATGTGATTGCAACAGCAAAGCTCTGGTTTTGATTTCATTTAACGTAAGTACTGATTCCAGTTTTACCTCACAATGTGATCATGTCCCACAAATCTAAAGAGATGGTTTAAGTCAGTATTTGCAACAGATGCTTCTGAAAAAGCAGAGACACTGCAGAAAGTTGTTTTGCCATTCAGGTTTTTTTTTTCCTTCTTCATCATCCCCAAATCTGCTTGCCTGCAGAACTGTGAAACATTTCACACTTTTATTCTTCCCAGCTCTTCTTCCCTAATTTCCATTTAGGGCCATATTCCTTGACCCACAGAGAACAGCAATTAGTCCTGGAAGTAATGGCATTATCATAACTACACTCATTCATGTAAGTGCTGTCAAATGTTGATAGCAATTATGCACCCATGGAATGCAGGAAGTGTTTCACAACAGTGTAAATGTTTATTAAAAAATATTATAACTATAAAATCCTTGGACATATAATGTTTCACAATTAGATTTTAAAGTATTTTCTATCATGCACAGCAGTTTTGAATTCCTTTCTTATTAATGATAGAAGCATCTTTGCTTATAGTTTTTGGGTGTGCACCCTCCTACATGCATGCATGCATGCATGCATATATGAGGTTGCAAGTGAGTAAATAAACCCACCATATGCCTTTAGATCATTGCAAACAAAGTTCTTGATGGAATTTATTCTTGCCCTGATGTGGAATAGCTGTATTTACCAGCATCTTCCCAGTGCTGATATTTCCTCAGTGTTGGCATGGCTCCTGCACACTGCTGTCATTCACTAGCGCAATGTGACAGTCACCCCTGTGATATGGACAGAGTCCCGCTAGAAACGGTTCCAAAGCCACCAGCTAATTTTGCAGGCATTGTAGAGCAGTCAGATGGCCATTAGTGACCTGGCCGGTCTAACAAAAGCTCTTGGTGCAATTTCCAGTACCATCCACTTATTACCTTCCTACTGCTTTATTGTGCATCATGCAAGACATTTTCAACAATTCTACATAAGAATGCTCTGCATTTATGTCAGAATTATATGTGGAATGGTGTGTTGTTCTTCTGGGTGTGCCAGTCACAATAGGTAAAATGTTAGGGATTTCTAGTTTTAAAATAAAAAGCATTATTTTTATGTATACTTCATCTTTAACCTGAAATTAGAAAAAGTGATAGGTTTTCCTTATAAATATCAGCACCATTCCTTACCCCTTTTTGTCCACATCATCATGAGTGTATTCACCTCTCTATATGACCAGTGTTGTTTTTTTCCTAGCCCTACTGCTTTTGCTAGGTTATTCTTCCCCCACTTACTCTTCCTTCACTTTGTTTTTTTCTGTTCCTTTTTCCATACTCTGTATCTTCTTCCTCCTTTTTCCTATTCTGATGCATTTTTAGAATTTCTCTTTTCTTTCAATCCCTGAGTTAACAGGAACTTTCCCTGTCTGGTTTCAGATGCTCTCAGATCTTTTACTCTCCTCTCTGCTCTAGCATTCTTATCTCTTTCTTGACACTGTTTTTCTTTGCACTACTGCTCTGCAAACATAACAATATTTTTCAGCATTTGAGCAAGGTGGCCAAAAATCATACAACTAGACTGAAGAGTGAATAAATTTCTGCAACCTCTGCAGACCAAAACAAACCACATACAGCAATGTATCTGCTAATCATTTTAAATCCAACAGAAGTGTTCAGCATTCAGAAATAAGCATCAATTGTCTCTACTCCCATTCTAATATTTTACCAACCTTAGCACCCACATGAACTTACATGTTGTACTGTTACTCCCTAAATCTCATTTCTCCTTCATTTTTTAACATCACTTGAGCAACTGATGTAAATGGCTTAGGCAACCATCCGAATACTACTGAGAAACTCCGGAAAGTAGTTTGCAGCTTTCCCACAACATGCCAACCCCTAGCCTTCAGTGAAAACAATACTGTGAAACAGTAAAAGCAACCTTTTCAGCATCCACTGAAGTCTAGCAGGAAACATAAGGCCTATTGTCACCCTAAATATATGGTACCTTGCTTAAATTAGAGTACGTAGTAGCTCTGTGTATTATTTTTCTACAGAAGGAGCACTATGACTGTGTTCTTTTGAGGGTCAACAGGGACTAATCCAGTATTGCCCACTTTTAATTGTGTCTAAAATACATATTTGCTTACTCAAAGAGCTTCCAAGTTTTCCCAACATGTATGAAATGGCTGTGGTGCTAGAGTACAACATTGTGTGATGACACTGCATCTTGGGGTTTATTCGTCAAATGACAAAGGTGCTATAATCAGACAGACCAAATCCAGATACCGCAGGCAGGGAAGTTTCAGGGGAAAGTAGTCTTGACTGATACATTTTAATAGGCTGTATTTAACAAATAAGACTGAAACTTATTTTGTGTTTTCAGAATTTAAAATCTGTTTCTCTTACAGATTTTTGACTGTATATGCTCATTGTATTTTTTTAGCACCTGATCATAACAGAAATGCACAGCTTCTTCTGCAAACCAGTATCTCAGACCCTAGTGAGATAAAAGGGATTTTTATATCTCTTGACCATAATTGTTTTTATTTTTATACCTTTCAACCTGACATGGTCATTGTATGAGGTTTAGAAAAAGGTAGGACAGAAAAAAAAATTAAAAAAGCACCAGTGCAGAAAGTTTCACATGAACAAAAGAGAATTTCTTCATAGCAATAGTAGTAAGTGTATCTAACCCAAATATCCTGACTCTGAATTTCTGCTGCAAGTAATTTATAATAGTCCAAGAAAGTTATTGGGAGATCATGTGAAGGAGACAAAAATTTCAGTATAAAACAAAGGGGCAGTCGCTGCTTAGGTCAGATAGATCACAGCAGATACACATTCTAGCAATAGATCCTAATTTATAACCGCTAGATTAAGTGCTGAGCATACAAATTCATAGAATCATAGAATGGTTTGGGTCAGGAGGGACCTTAAACTCACCAACTCCCTGCCATGGACAGAGACATCTTCCACCACACCTGGATGCTCCAAGCCCCCATCCAACCTGGCTTTGAACATTGCCAGGGATAGGGCAGCCACACTTTTTCTGGGCAACCAGGGCCTCACCGCCCTCATAGTAAAGAATTTCTTCCTGATGTCTAATCTAAATCTACCCTCTGTCACTTTTTTTTTTTTTTCTGAATTCTGCTGCACTGCTAAAAATGAGAAAAATATTTTGCTAAAATTAGAATGTATCATACTTTGAGATCTTACATACATATATATATACATGTATTCAACTCAGAAAGTCACCATGGCCATAGTACATCTCTCTGCTTTAGCCAGTGTCGTGGTTTCTGATCCTCCTCCCCTACACACTGCAGGAAGGTAGGGTGAGTAAGCAAGCAGCGGCATGGTCCTTAGTTGCTAGCTGAGGTTAAACCACAATGCCAGTCACTGGTTCAAGAGTAAATCTTCCTATTTCTTTTAAGATTATTTTAACTCTAGTACCAAATTGCTGATATCCTAAAATCCACACATATATCTGTCAAAATCACCACTTTTTAGGCTGTCATATAAGTCCTATCACCTATTCCCTATACATACAAACATATAATTTCCATCAGTACATGTAGCTACATATGCTGTGTATTCTTTTATTTTGAGCTGAAAGTATATAACAGTTGGTATTAATCTTAAAGTCAGATGCATGATACTATTACAGTATCCCCTAAGATTAAAGGGAGATTAGTATCAAAGGTCCAAGAGAATGACTGCTGTAAGGGTGGGTTTGAAGAGTGCGGACAGAATCTCATTTTTACATTATAATGAAACTGCATTATTAAATATTGACAAAGACTTGAATTCCTGTAGTTTTGCCAACTTACCTGTTCATTATTCTTCAGCCTGCAAACGGATGCAAATTGCATCTTGAATCAGAAGGACAGCTGATCCCACTGACATTAAACAGAATCATGCTCCAGGAGAAAGATACATTGATGTCAGGAAACACAAATTTTCAATAGTTATCTAAAATCCACCTCTGCAGGTATGTTTCTATTGTGTTATGTGCTACAGTTTTAATTAGGTGTTTCTTGGGCTTGTTTTCAATGAAATTGTTCTATGGGAGGCTTCCCTTTATTTAGCAAAGAAATTACAGCAATATCTGGTGTCACTGTGCCTCAGTATATTGCCAAACCCACCTATGTCCACAATATAGTACTATTTCACAGCGTTATTCCCATCCTCCACTCACTGCAAAATCATCCTCTTGTCACAGACCAACTGACCACCTCAAGGTCATTCCATCACCATCCTGAGCTGTGTGCCAAACCACAGATACCCTGCTTAGGATCTTATGAAGTGGAGGCTTCTTGCAGAGCTCCCACATGCCACATAAGTTTACTAAGCTCTAATCATTGTTTCAGAAAATCCTGCTCCAAACATCCAGAGACAAGCCTGGAACGCTGCGCTGGAGAAAGCTTTCATAATGTCTTTTACAAGGGGAATATGTTTGAGGAATACCTTTGGGGAATAGTTAAGTAACAAGGAAAATTCTAGCTAGATTGTATTATAGATTTCTAAAATTAGAAACATTTAGTCTTTTTCCAAAGGGCCTTAATATATCCAGTAATAGCTATCACTGGCATTCCAGATGCACGGGGTTGGGGAGAGGAGGAAATTCATTTCCACAGCTTCACAAAAGATGCAATTCAAAATACCAAGTTTGAATGGGATCAAGATTAAGCTTCTGATTCCAGTCAAAAGGGTCACCTACCTCATGCTCCTGTCCTGTAACATATTCAGTTATTCCAACAGCATTAACAGCTAGATATTTGTTCAGTTAGTTCCTAAACCTCTGAAGATGCAGACCCATCATCTTTCCAATGCTTTTTGTTATCTATATTATCAGAAATGTTTGCTAACTTCTAATCAAAATGTTCCTTACCAAAGCTTGAGACAATTATTTCTTATCCTATCAAAGATGGACATAGAAAAAAAAATTTACACTCTTTGAGAGTTTTACATATTAAAAAAACCATTATAATTTCTGTTTGTAGGTTTTCAAAGCAATCCCTTCATTAAATCTTTCTCTGCTGGGGAGATTTCCTAGAACTCCAGTCACTCTTAAGGCTTTAGAAAAGTGGTTCAGACTTTTGAATTGAAACTGGGTGACTAGAACTGTTATTTCTTGTGTTACAAACAAACAGAACTAAAATCAGCTAAAAAAACCCCAGCTAAACGTCATGCTTAATACTTTGTACTCCATAAACATACTATAGCAACAGCTTTGCATCTAAAACAAAAATATACAAAAGCTAAAATATCCTGAAACACATAATTTTAGAACTAGCAGTGTTAACAGTCCTATACACAAAGCTGCCTAAAGTCAAGTCAGAAATAATTACCGGCTACAAAAAGTTTTGTTGACAACATTTAATTCTGGTCCCTTGAATTACGAGAAGCATGCCTTCAGGGCAGAATGCATCTAATGCCTGAAAGTCAGGACTATACTTCCAGTTGGCAGTTTTAATAGCACACTTCCAAGCTCTGCTCATTTTTATACTGTTAATAAGCAATTTCTTGAGGAAAACACATTGCCGTCAATGTGCTCATGCAGGAATTTGTTCTTGTCCCTATCAATTGTCAGAATAGCAAGTATACTAGAGCTGACCATGTGGTTCAGCTTAATGCTGATGAGAAAAAGGGCCTTCCGGGTATTAACTATACCTTTGGAAGGAATTTAGATACAAAAATCCAAAGCATTCTTGATCTGAATACAGCTTCTACTTACATATAGCTAAGATTTTGCAACAGCATCTGAGAAACAGCAATTTTAGAACATGGTACATAAAATGAGATAGCAAGTTTGGGATTCATTGACCTAGTCATGACAGAGTTTCTCCATGACTCTTTTGAATAACAATGGGAGGTAACCTAGGATACACAAAGAATGGTACTACTGGTACTAATCCTGCGTCACATAGCTGAGAAGCAAAGTGACATGACCCATCAGAATACCAGCCTTTCTCCCCTTCCAGACTTAGGACGGGCCTTGGGACATGCTGAATCAGTACTTGCAATTATTTCTACCCATTCTCATTGCACCTCTGTTTAACTTTTTGCAGAAAGAAAAGACATGAATCTTTTCTGTGAACAATTCTGTAGAAAACACTACTCAAAATTAAATCTTACTGCTAATTTTACATAAATCTCAGCTTAAAATGTGTTTGCACTGTACAATTACACATCAAAGTAACCTCTACTTGCATATGTAAACAGTACAGGCTAATAACAGTTTTAAACAAAAATTGGTAGACAGTAAATCCACTGGGGTTTTGTATGTAGATATACTTGGTTGACATTAACCATATTAAAACAGAGAGAGCACAATATTGACACAGCATCACCCTCATACACTGTCACTACATACACCTCTGATTTTCACTCACAGGTAGTATCTCAGTTTGAACAGGATGTCCATACTACATTCTATAGCAATTCTCCAAAGCTTTTGTAAAGTGTCAGCATCTCAGTCTTTTGTAAACAATGAAGAGCATAGAATCATAGAATAGTTAGAGTTGAAAGAGAACTAAGATCATGCAGTTCTAACCCTCCTGCCATGGGCAGGGATGCCTCACACCAGACATGTTGCCCAAAACTCTGTCCAACCTGGCCTTGAATGCTGCCAGCGATGGGGCAGCCACAGCTTCTCTGGGCAATCTGTTCCAGTGCCTCACCGCCCTCACAGGGAAGAACTTGTTCCTTATATCTAATGTGAACTTCCCCTGTTTAAGTTCAAACCCATTACCCTTGCCCTACCCCTACAGTCCCAGATGAAAAGTCCCTCTCCAGCACCCTTGTAGGCCCCCCTCAGACACTGGAAGAATGCTATGAGGTCTCCACACAGCCTTCTCTTCTCCAGGCTGAACAGCCCCAACTTTCTCAGCCTATCTTCATATGAGAGG
>WYDI02015667.1:27264-42282 GCA_009867235.2 Psittacus erithacus | reverse complement strand
TTGTGAATGCTCCATCCTTGGCGGTGTTCAAGGCCAGGTTGGACAGAGCCTTGGGTGGCATGGTTTAGTGTAAGGTGACCCTGCTCATGGCAGGGGGGTTGGAACTAGATGATCTTAAGGTCCTTTCCAACCTCAACTATTCCATGATTCTATGATTCTAAGAAGGTTTTGTCCTTTATAGGAGATAAGTAAGTGGACAGATTTGGGGCTAATATGCTACCCAATTCTAAGTTTACTTATTGCATTTACTGTTCCTATTATAGCTCTGAATATAGATAAAATCAGGCAGGAACAATCCTAGCACATTAACTCACAAATTAGGGCAAATAACACAATCAGTGAGCTATTAGAACAAAGCTCTCAATTACCTAGTTATCCCATATGATTTCAAGATGGGCAGTTTTAAAATCTGCTCAGATATATTTCTTTTTTCTGCAACATTTAAAAAAGAATAATTAGGACTGACTTGTCTTAGAGTTCAGAAAAATAGGTATTTTCTGCCACACCTCCTGGCATAAAGGTTGCACCAGAAACACTTAAATCACTTGAAAATAAATACCTTTAAGATAAAATAAATACTTTCAAAACTTCTTTTTAATTAAAGTAATGAAAAATATAAAGTCTCAGTAGTTTTTATCTGGCTCAAAAAAGCATAATGCCATAGCCTTTTTCATCATATTTTGTCCAATAAAAAGTACATGTAGGCACATTAACAAAATTCTGTAAATACTATCTCAAGACTAAGTTTTATTTTGATGATGCTCTCACAAACTCAGTTTATTCCACTGGGGCAATACAAAGCCCCATTTTCCCCCCAGATGTTTGCTAATGATTTTATTATTTATTGAAAAATAATTTTCAAAAGTACATCAAAGTACTGTGACAGGCTGATCTACTCAGTGAGTACTTTGCTTTGATCAGGAGTGACTGGGATTTGTGACCTTCCAGGGTCCCTTCCAACCTGAATGAGGCCCTTATTCTATGAGTGGTTAATCCTGAAAGCCTCTGCAGGGTGAAAAGGAAACATTAGTCCCATCCTACTAGACAAGATGAGGAATCCAAAGTGTTAAGTCACCTAGGTTAATAGCAGTCCTTGTCAAAGTCAGGTTTTAGTCCCCAAGGTTCCTCTCTCTTCAGAGAGACAAGACACACTGACGTTTTAAGACTGTTTTATGTAAAAATCAAAGAAATTAAGATCATTTCAGATGATTATCCAGAAGTTTTGATCTCTACTGAGTGGAAACTAGAATATAAAATGTATTGAAAAAGAAGTAATGATAAAAGATTCTTGTAACGTCAAGGTTCAGAGAGACACGCAAACACAGTGAGTTAACAACCATCTTTTGCTGGAGTCCTGTTCCTAATTTTATGTTGATTTTCTGTGGCAGAATTCATGAGAGTAGTAGAAAGGTACACACCTTCTCCCCTCCCTTACGAGATTATCAGACAATCAATGCATGGGGCATTTCACCAACATCTAATATAGCATATACCTGGTTTATCAACCTTTATCTTTTCAGGTTAAGAGCAGCCCTCTGATTCTCATGTATTCTGTTTCTGGTGTGTATTGCTTGTTCAACTAAAAAACAAAAAAAAAGTCTTTGTTGATAAACTTGGCTCAGTTACTCAGGAGAAAAACAATCTCCAAATTATAATAAAGGTATTCTAAACCCTTAAATAAACAAATTTACACTCTGTTTCAGTCTGTAGATAGTCAATCCCCCCATAACCAAGTTAATGGTTGTGCAAATTTTCAGCACAATTTTATTTTGTGCTTATATGCAGTTCTAAGAATTAGTAGAAGGAAGGGAATATAAACAAAAAGAAGCTAAGCCCCCAAAACCAAAATCCATTAACCCCATTCTAAGGTATGACACCATATCTAGAGGTGATATTGAATATGAATATGAATATCCAGTGTCATAGCTGGAAATTTATACCAGTGCCAAATCAATTAGAGGTTGCAGGTGTCCAGAATCAATTAAAACAAATTGTTACAAATCAGGCATTATGTATCTGCAGAAAAGGTATCTGGAGAAAAGCAGAAAAGAAAGTAAAAATAAAAAAAGTATTTTGTTTATACTGAAATGTTGAAAAATAGCAGAAAATAAATGTCAGAAATCAATCTGTATGTTGCTTGGCAGTTTTCAGTGCAAAATCTAAGATCTGTTTGAAGGTCTCCTCTCAAAGTACATTAAAATGTACTTCAGTTTTAGAAAGAGTTTTTACCAAGTTAGTTTGTTGTATCTGATGGTTATACTTTCTTTGTTTAAGTTTAAAGCTAACAGACACTAAAATAACCTGAATTTTGTATTGCACAGACAGAAGCTTTCGTGCAGGTAAATAAATATTTGATTTATACGTGCAAGTACAAAGAAAATAAATTCAGATGAACAAATATTTAAGCATCCTAAATGTTAGAAACAGTATATGTAAAGTGATACTATGGAAATATGTATGAACATTTTTCAATATTATTCTTCGTCAGTAAAACCTCTTAATTTCTGAAATCATATCAAACAGTTCTAAGGTCAGAAAAAATTCTGTCCTATAAAAATCCCTATAAAACCATGAAAGTCCAATAACAAAACCAACATGGTTTTCCTAAATCTTCAAAAAATGATTGGACAAAGTCAATTTCTACATCCACAAACTTTCGAGGACAATAAAGTTGCAATGCATATGACACAAGCCACAGCAATGCTGTTTTCACAGTAATGGGAGACTTTCAAAACTAAAAATGTTGGTGATATGTACCAGTTTCCAGTGGTTCAAAGCTCTGTCTGTACATCCAATATATCAGAACCTTGCTATAACACTCCTAACATTCACAAAAGTACCTCAAAACAGAGTGTGAAACTTGATGTGCTTTGCTTCTGAATTGCATGCAGGGATGAGACGGGTCTGTAAACTCCCTCTGGCTTTTCCTGTATAATAGATTACATATGCAGACCCTTCTGCCTGACAGAAGAGACAAATGTAGTTACCTATGCTATCCTGAAGAGGAGAAGGGCTGAGAAGAAAGCATTGTGAAAAGAGAGCTGCCAAAAGCAGTAATTCTAGTCAAGAAACTATTAGCAATGAACTTCTTTAGTTACCTGCGCTACAAATCAAGAGCCCAGCTTTTGAACTGGTTTTTCAAGTAACTTTCACTAAAAATACATACACTTGTAAAACAAGGGGATGACAGCCGAGAATGTGAGAAATTTGTAAAAGAGATGAGGAAGGGAAGACTAATAACTCACCATTATAAAACAACAGTTAATAGGCATTCTCACGAAATTGGTTTAGTGGAGACACAAAATACTGGAACACTTGTGACTGGTGATACGACTCTGGCCAATTTGGGCTTTGTGTACTGTAAAGCATTTATGAGTTTCATCTGCTTCAAGGTTTCTGGTTTGGAAGAAGAAATGTTATATGACTCAATCCTGGGTACCACACGGTCTTGAGTTACAGCCTCATTTTTCTGCTAGTTTGTTTCACGCAGCTCCCATTCACACACCATCTGTTTCTTAGGGCTTGATTTGGCCTCAGATTTTGTCCTCCAAATCAAAGCTTCTTACTGTTTTTAGAAGCAACACACATAAAGGCATATAGATAATAAACTTCACCATAGTTACAACCTGCGCCTGAAGATTTTTAATAAAACATTGCAGACTAAAATGACTGTTCTCATATATCAACATTAATGTGGTAAATGCCTCCCATGACCCTTTCCTTATCTATAAATCACAAAGTATGAATATATGCCAGGGTGATCAGATCAGTCAGTAGATGTTTAATTAAGTGTACAGTTTTTCAAGCTGCTATTGATAAACAAACAGAAGTAATTTTTCTCTTACAGTAGAAAATTAGAGTCTAGAAGGATGTTTAAAAATTAGATTAAGAAATACTTTTTCTGGATTAAAATTTAATCAAGAAATGTACCTACATCATCTCACTGAAAAAAGTCATATCAAACTCTACACTTTTTTATGAACACTGTTTAGCATTTAAAAAGGATCTTCAGCATGTGTCAAAGAAAATATTGCTGCTGTTTTCGTGTGTCATATTGAATATCAGTCTCACTAATACCAGAAATAATGTTTCAAAGTCTTCTATTATGCCATGTTTGCATCTCATGACAAGCAACGTGTCCTGGGACAAACTGCAAGTGCCAACTTTTCTATATGGAAAACATAAGATTTTCATCTTAAATTCTGGAATTTAAATAATGAATTGCATTTCTCCTACAAAGATTGAAACCTGCTTACATAATCATCAGTCGTAGTACCAATTTGCATTCTCATCTGGGAACTGCATGTGCTCAAGCATTGCCTAGCGCAAAGGATGCTAAGACAACATTCATATCAAATGTGTTGTTTGCACTTTTGGTAGCTGAATTGTTATAACAAAAAAAAAAAGTTCTTCAGAAAGAATAAATACAATTTTATTTGTTCCTTTCCATTCAATTTTCTGTCTTTGTTTGGATTATTAAAAAGCCTTTTATGAAATTGTTGATCTCAATTCAGATGTTAGTAGATGAATTTAGAAGACTATATATGGATCAGTTCAGGTTATGTTCCAATACCTTTTGGTTACAAACTGATGAACCCATGGAATGACACACAAGGTGGCTATTCAACATTTGTGATCCCTGATTTTACCTGAGTTCAATTTGCACCTTCTTTGATCTTTCTCTCATGGCTTCGAATAATTTCCATACACTGAAATATAACACACTTTCTCTCAACAGACCTAGGACAGAAATCCTCTGGGACAGTTTTAAACACTAAAAATAATCAGCTTGGATAATATTCAGTCAGACATATCAGTTTCTTCATCATGTTTTGGGCTCAGCCTATGAATCTTTTAATGGAGAACTGATATTTCCTGGAAAATGAAAAAGGTGTCAGTTTGCAGTGCTTTAACTGTTTCTCATTTTGGCCTTCTCTGATGGCAGTTCTTTGCTCACGGTCAGTTTACTTTTAAGAATGTGACAAGAATGGCAGCTTGTAATTTGTCAAGACTCTTTGAGACTTCCTTTAGTTGCTTCAGTAAGTTAAATGCCTATCCACAGAGTCCCTTGTGTAGAATCCTTCCTATTAATCAAAATCCTCCACTTGCTAAGTGTAAAATCCAACTTAACAGTACATGGATAATAATGCCGCAGAGCAATCTACCACAGAGCTCCACAGAGTGCTGTTAAGAACTCAGGGCATCGATACTCATTTTTTAAATCACCTTGCTATGAGAACGATAGCAGCTGCAGAGACATTTTTAAACATCCATAATGTGCATTAAAAGCATGGCAGGTGTTTCCTGTTTCCTACCAAGGTTTCAACATCATACTAAAGAACATTAAGCTGCAATCTAGAATAAGCTCCTATCGTCGACATTTAAGGAGAAACAAAATTGCTTCTGAAGCCCAGAATCGAGAGCTTTAAACCAGAGTACATTTTCCTGCACTTTGTATTCATTGAAGAGCCACTTATTATTGGATGACCTATTCTTGACCAGTTTTAGCATTCTTTTATCTTGTACTCCATTTTTTAGTTGAAATATGCATTGTGAAAATGTGAATGCAAACTTTGCCATTTGCAATATTACCAGAGAAATGCATCAGTTGCTTCTGTAATTAAACTGCTAATTTTGTACTAAAGTGAAAGCTCTGCTAGTTCAATACATGATACCAATTTTGTCATCAAATATTTCCTTTAAAGGTGCTTTAACCTTAGAAAAGTATCTGCCTAATTTTCTTTTGGTTTCCCCATAAAAGTTAAGCAGAATCTTGAAGTAATTATTCAGAGGGTCCAGAGTATCCTTCCATACAAATCCTCTTCCAGTCTACCCTCCAGTGGTTCTCTTACCCAAGCTCTTCCCAGATGGGGTTGATGGGGCAGTCTGTCTGTCTGCAGCCTGCTTGCTGTCATAAAATCTGATCCTTTGTTATTGTGCTCACAACATAGTGCAGAGTGGTAATTTAAGAACTACTGGAAGCCCTGAACAGAGAGAAATTTAATTGTCAATATTACATTCTGATAATATTTAAGTACTGAAAATATTATTATTAGAAATAATAAACTTCTCAGAGGTCATTTCTTTCAATTTGATCAATTAAAGGAGTCTGTAAGTCTGAAGCAGTTGAAGGAAGAATCAAATTTGGGTTTGGGCAGATAACTTTGAAATACTGGCAAACAAGAAAATGCCTCCTAAAATCACATCACAGTTGAAGACAGCAGTTTGGATTTAGTCATAAATACTAATCAATCATGGTTAATGCAATTAATCCTGAACATGACAGACAAGTGACTCTTTCTCCAACATTACTTTTTTAGTGCCTCCAGCACTCTGGAAATAGGACCTGGGAGCAAAAACTCAGTGACTTGTTTACAGATGAAACCTTGGGAAGCAACTAACTGGACAAAGGACCTGAATGTAGAGAAAACTGATTTTTATTATTTCAAAGGTGCAAAAATTATAGGGAATTTGTGTCTCAAGCAAAGGGCAAAACTTACTTGTGAGAAAGGGCTCCAAAACTAAACTGGATAAATAAATAGACTGAAAATTATCACAGAAACTGGAAATGAGGCTATGATGGAGGGAAAAGGGAATATAGAGAAAAGTAAACAGAGTTTTGCTATGCACTGAAAACTGCATAATGCATTGCATAGGGAATTAAAGTAGGGAGAAAGGGTAGCTGTTCGGGTCATTTGAAATGAAAACAAAATTAAGTCTCTAAAATACAGTACTTTCTCAATTAATGTCCCTGAAATCATGTTGAATACAATGACTCAAAGTATTAAAATGCGTGTTAGTCTGAATAAAAGAGCCCTCAGAATATAGGACATAATACCCAAAATTATCTTTCACATTTTCTCAGCTGACCTCACATCACGAATAAGCTAACCGTATATACTACTAGGGAACATGCCTGGCTTTGAAGAAAAACATGTCCATGGAAAGAAAAGCAGTGGAAGACTGGTCCTCTGAAAATGAAACCAGATGATACATAGAGGTAAACAGAAATACCACGTTTGTATATTTACAAAACTGATGAGCTGACAAGGGGAATAGAACTTCTCCTCTGCTGTAGCCTGGAGAAGAGCTACTGGCAAGGTAGAGCTACTCATCACTAGGCCATTTCTGCAATCAAACACTTTGAGACCAAACAGATGGCGGGCAGTTCAAGACTTCTGGATATAGGCAATTAAGCTTTTTATGTGTTCAGAAAGCTGAATGAGTGGTGCAAATGCCACATAACTGTGATAAAAAGGGCCACAATAATTCCCACGTGTGAGTCCAAGTTCAAAAAACCAAAAAACCACACACAAGAATCAATAAACGCCCACAAACAAAAAGTGACAGATAGGGCTAAATTAAAATAGATTAATTACAGAATTAAAGGTGAGGAAATTGAGAACATGATCGGCAAGTGACACTGTCCCCAGTTTTATTATCTGACCTAGGTACAGTTTTATTACATGGTTCTCTACACTATGAGGTCCTGTTGGAAGTGTCTGTATTAGTTTGCTTCAATATTATGTTTATGCAGTGACATTTTTTTAATTAATATCTTACGGAAAATTACATTCAAAAAGACAGGAAACCCCTTGCTAAGGAATAAATGAATTTTAATAAATAAGGATTAACTGACTGCCGTAGTTGCAAATATTTCTTTTTATAGGAGTTTGTATTAGACACAAGGGATTCTCTTTGATACAAAATTTGGATTATACGTTCTGATATATGCTTTTATTTGAGTGTCACATGAAAGTGCAGTTGAACCACAACGCAGAAGCAAACAACAGGCAGAAATAATGTCTTAAAGGAAAAAAACCCATATGCTTAAATTGAAGAGTCTGAATCACAAGTCTTTTAACTTGACATTAAAGTTTAGAAACCACCATATATTAATGAAATATCAAAAAGTATGTACAATATCCCTGAGTGGGTATTCAGTGGACAACAAAGAATCACTATATTGGCCTTGATCCTGAGAAGAGGCACAGAATGAAAACTTCAAGCACAACAACACAACTACAATAATACTCTTTGTCTTCCATGTGAAAGTGGGGAAATGTTGAAAAACTGATTCAAGACAGAATCACCACAAGGGGAATATGGTGATAAAAACTTCAACAGATATACCATCCTGAATGCTGCATGTAGTTCTTGAAGTACTAGGAATTTTAAGTCCCCAGAAATACTACTTTTCATCTGAAGGATCTTCAGTACAGAGATAAAGTATATGGTGCAGTTTATGGCTAATAACCATTAAACCCAAGAACTCACAGTGAAAACCAGCATCTTTGCTGTCACATAACCCAGACAATGTAAACACAGAGGGTCTTTTACTTCTCTTGTTTTTACCTAGAAAAAAAATGCAGTAAGTATTCCCATTAAAAGGTTGTGAGGGCAAAATTAGTGCATGGTGTGCTCTGAGACACGGAATGATCAGAGCTTATGACGCATAAAATCAGAATGAGGAGAAATACTAGAACAAGGAGATAGGCTGAGAAAGGTTTGTCTGCAGCTACAACGATGTCAGTCATAGAGTCTGAACCATTTAGCATAGTTTCTCCTGAATCCACTAAAGGTCTAAGGTAAATTAAAAGTACAACATGTCAATATTTTTTTAGTTTATTTTTTGGAAATGTTACTTACAATATAAGCAGTTTCAGTTTCTGAGTTGTAAAAGATTCTGTATTTGACTGTGTTAAATAGCATGCTATTTTAAATACATCTGTTAGCAGCTTACAAAAACATGACTGTGGCACCCTGGTTTACTTTTCCATGAGAACGCAGGTTACCTTTTTTTGTAAAGAAAATTAGAGCTACTTATTACAGATTTTAAAGGAATGTTTTTAACTTCCAAATTATATTTATTATTTAGATTGTAACAGAACAATACAAAATTAAAGAAAGAAAAGAAAAATGAAGAAAACCCCCATGGCAGGGGGGTTGGAACTAGATGATCTTTAACGTCCCTTCCAACCAAACTGTTCTGTGATTCCACGAAAAGATAATGAAAAAAAGGGTCTGTTTTGTTTTGGTTTAGTATTTTTAGGGGGGAGGCAGATTGTTTCTTTGTTTTAATAATGAGTCTTAACTAACTAGCTCCTCATGGATTCACATTTTGCTTTGGAGTGATAACTGAAAGACGGATTTTGCATTGTTAGTAAGGCATGTAAGGATCCATTCATAGCAAAGAAGCATCAAAGACATAGAAAGGAAACTTTGGAAAGCCACTGATAAAAAAAAAAAAGGAATGAAAAAGTAAACATGTTTCAAAGTTGTGTGCGACTGTATCAGGAAAAACAGGTCTGTCAATAAGTGAGAGAAATTTGTGGATGTTCGTTTCTGTAGGTGGAGGAATAAGGAATTATGAAAATTGGCTGAAATAATTTGTAGAGTTGTTTGGGTTTTGTTTTTTTTTTTTCTAGTCTGGAACCTATTTTTGCATTTTTTGGTGAGGGGAGTGCCACTAGACAAGAAGTTTTGACTTAAGAGTCATGAGTTTTTGGATTATGGTAACATTCCAGCAAGCTACAGAAAACCTTTTCAGTTCTAACTCAAAAACATGAAAAGTTAATGTTCCATGGGGGAAAGGGTTTCTTTAAAAAAACACAAAAATATATTATCACTAAGTATATGTCACTTGGCCAAGTAGTGACAAATGAACTACACCAGAGGAGGTTCATAGGGCTATGTAGCTGCTGTACATACTGAGTGGTAAAGAAGATTAAGAAAAGGGGATACTGATATGAAATTGCAAAAATACAATGATAAAAATATAAGAGTAATAAAAACTAAGCAGTCAAAAGTCTAAGGGAGATTCCTCTGAATAGTGATAATTGTTCTTGCCAAAGAATCAGTAACACATACATTTGAGAACATTGAAAGAGGTTGTTCCTACAAAAAACAACAACAACAAAAAAAGGACAACTGAAAGGTCTTTCTGCTCTGTGGTTTGAGAACTTAGTAAACTGGAAAGCTTATGGAAGATACATCAAACAGCAATTTCAGAAGGTGCAATTTTGATTCCTACATAAGCATACTTCCACCATACATATCACCTTTTTATACTGGTACTATACCATGTCATCATTTTCAAACAATATTAGACTATGTAATGAGGGGATTTTATGCATTGTGACCTTAAACCACACATATAAAAATAATATACCTGTATCATAGGTCTCCCTGAGTTTTTAACTAGTAACTGTAGATTTTTAATCCTTATTCTATGGCTTTAGAATAGTTAATTTAATGACACTGTGGTAAAATTTAAGTTACACATTCCCACCTTTAGCCTGCTTATGTCTGCTGTGAACATAGGCAAGGAGGTCATAGCCAATGAGCATAATATAAAAAGCATATTGGTGACTAGACAGATATGACAGGTTAAGGTGGCAGGGGTAAAAAATATTACAGTATTACATGAGGTCCAGTGAAGTGCTACAGATATTGATGTTGGTGTAGTTTTACTAAGTATTTTTTAACACTTTGATAAACATAGCATATTAATTAACTTGGAAGCGATTAATTGTGAAAGCTTAAAAGCAGAAGCTGTAGAGATTTTTTAAAAGGGATTTAGCAAGAAGAAAGTGGAATGGAAGGGCAAGGGTCAGGAACAGTAGCTGTATACAGCCACTGAAAAGAAAACGAGAAACACAGGAATCTTCTACATACATATCTGAAATCTACTTCCATGGAAGTCATTAACATTAGAGTAACTTGATTTTCACTGGTGCTATTGAATTGCCATGGCAAAACTGGTGTTATACACAACTCGATCCTATAAGAAGAAAAATCCTTTCACAGTGGTAAACGGGTTTACAGTTTGCAAGCAGTAGTGGATCACTCGTGTTGCTCTCTTTTATAAGTATTCTGAAATTCTTGCTTCCTCTCTACCATTTATTAAGGAATGTATTCAGTTATACTGAAGCCAGCATAACTGTTTCCATCCTATTAAGAGCTGCTAGCCTTTAAAACTTGGTGGCAGTGCATGGACAGCCTAGTAGGAGCGGCTTTTCGCATGCACAAACTACTAGAAGGCCTAAGGACTACTTGGGGACAGCTACTTGACGCAGCCTAAAATCCAGCAAGGGACTAATTACTAAACAACATAGCTGGTTGCATCCCAGTGCAATCTCAGGCAGTTTTAGAAAGCAGCTTTTAATTTAATCATGCAGGTAAATAATCTGCCCTAACTGGTGTACCACCCATATAGGCAGGAAAATGGGAGACTCACTTTTTGTGCCATCCTAGATACTCCTCTGCTCTAAGAACCTCTCTTGGTCCATGGCCAGCAACTCCAGTCCTTTCTGGGCTGCTCTGGCACATGCATGTCTGCATCTGTGAGACCAACTGACACAGGAAATGATCTAACAAAAAAAAAAAAACCTGGGGAAATAAGGGATTATTCTTCAGATCCCTAAATCTTTTCATTGTAAAGGAAGAGGCCTGAGATGAGGGAAGGAAGTTTCAGCTATCTAATTTTGTCACTGAAACCAGACCTGACTGAACACACAGCTAGAGAAAAATCAAATCTCTTGCCTAAGGTCCACAAAGCAGGAAAGATTGTTTCTTTAATCACGTTCTTTGTAAGATGACATGCATAAAGACTAAGACTTGTTTAGGAGCATGGCCAAAATCACTGTGTTGTCAAAACTCATGTCGTGTAATTTGATCAATTAGTAAAACAGCGCTGCTTTTGAACAAAGATCCTTTATTGTGAAGGGATGATCTTGCTATTTGTTTTTACTGTTTAGTCAAGGTTATCATTGTTTCCTTTTTCTACTTTGTAACCAGATCTCTAATTCCCATTATGAGCCTGCCACAGCTAAATTAGACTATGATTTATGCAAAAATTGAAAAGAAGTGACTTGTGGAACTCTCTCAGGAAGACAAGAGTTTCTGTCATGAAGTTTTCTTTCTTAATGTCCTCAGCAGTTTCTATCTTAACTACTTTTTTGATCATTACATTGCCACTTGGGAATCTGGGGATCAGCTGGTGGCATGAAGTTAAGTGTTTAAATTCCCAAGAATTTTAGATTAAGTTTCTATTAAGGACAAATTATGCTGAAAGTCATAGTCTGAAGAGCCTTAAGCAAAGAAATACCTTTAGGCGACTGATGATTTGTCATATTCTGCCTGTGTGCTGCAAAAACAGGCAGCCATTTATAACAGCAAAGAAATGAATCATGGTTAGAATCAGAATTCATGAACTATTTGCCCAAGTGATAATTAGTTGGGTTGTGTAAGCAGATATTCAAGGCATATATAGAAGATCAAATATCTTGTGGTTGTTAACAACTTTAAAAAGGTTGAGCTCCTCAGCTTTTGCTTTTCAGTAGGGATGTGGGATATATATATTTCTATATATATGGGATACTTAACAGCTCAGTAACGGAGAAAACAAGCAAGAAATACAGTTGTATAGAAATATCAAAACATTGAGTCATACAGGGTGGAACTCAGCTTCTTAAGTATAAAGTGGTCCAAAACATCCACATGTGCTTGATGGATACTACACAGTAATTACATGAGACTTTCACCCTGCTGACAAAGCAGCTGTCCACCAGGGAGGTTATTGTAATGAACCCTGTATCTGTTTTTACACAGTTAAATGCTATTTGAACTGAAAATTGGCAACATATGGCAGAATACTTCCTCAAATATCAACCCAATGAGTAAATAGAATGACTTTCTAAAAAAATGTATTGTTCAGCCATATGTTACCTAAACATACACATCTTTATTGGTATTTAGCATTATTCCCCTAAAAAGAGTCAGCAAGTGTCTAAACAGCTGTATAGCAGTATATAAAGTACCGTATTAAGGAGAAATAATAGGAAGTATTGTCCTGAATACCATTCCTTGGAAGAAAGACTGAGATGTTTCAGTTCAGAGAAATCATTTTGCATCCTGTAAATAACAATTTCCTTGAATATAATCACAGGATTAATTTGGTAGCCTATGGGAAATGTTATGTGTTAAACTAATTTGTTAAACTGGTATGTGGCCATTTTCCTTGGTTATTTAACTGGGGTCACAAAATAAAATCTTCAAACTGTTTAATAATCTGCCCCTACAGTTGGATTAATTCTCAAGGTCTTTCTTTATTACCAGGAAAATAAATAAATATAGTATTTTCACCAAAAAGTAGAAGGGCTGAGCTATTGTGGCTGATCACACAGAGGCAGAAAAGCTTGTGCCAAATGCAAGTTGAGCTTGGTGCAAATTAGAGATCAACAGACAATTGTCACAATTGTTACAGAGTAATTTTCCATTCATTTGTCCTGGTTTCAGCTGTAATAGTTATTTTTTCTTCCTAGTAGCGGGGGTAGTGCTGTGTTTTGGCTTCAGTCTGAGAACAATGCTGATAACACACCAATGTTTTAGTTGTTGCTCAGAACCCTGATCAAGGACTTTTCAGTCTCTCATGCTCTGCCAGCGAGGAGGGGCACAAGAAGCCAGGTGGAAGCAGACACAGGACACCTGACCTAAACTAGCCACAGGGGTATTCCATACTACAGCACATCCTGCCCAGTATGTGAACTAGGGAGAGGCACCCAGAAGGGACCGATCGCTGCTTGGGTTGGGCTAGGCATCAGTTGGCGGGTGGTAAGCAGTGGTATTGTGCATCACTTGTGTTTTTTGAGCTTTCATTTTTTTTCTTGTTTCCTATTATTATTATTATTGTTTTTATTCTTTCTATTATCACTATATTTTATGTTATTTTAGTTACTAAACTGTTATCTCAACCTTCACACTGCACAGGTTTCAGTTTAAACAAACATTACATACAAGTTAGATGGAACTGGAATTCTTATGGAAAGTTACCACCATGATTATGGAAAAACATATAAGACATACTTCTGTTACATGCAAATACATGTTCCCATTTAAAACCAACATGCACTAACCAAAGCGTTTTATAAAATTGAATAAAAATTTCACCTCCAAACTCAAATATTTTTTTCTTTCTTCTCCTTTGAAACACCCTTCTTTTTTCTTTTCTCCTTTGATTTTCTTTTTTTCATAGCAACTGAACTAAAATGCCATTAAAATATGAACTTACAATAGAAACACTGACAGATACTTATATATAGTACAGTGAAGAATAAAACTGTAATAAGAACCTGTCAAAACTGAAAACGAACGAGTCTGAGAGACCAGAAGAATATTAAAGCATGTTCATTGCTATGTTTTTGAATGATGATATTTTTAGATTTAAGTGTTCTATGTGTTTCCACTAATTGCATAGCAAAGTGTGACTGATGAAATATGTAGGCATACAGGCAGACTACTTTAGCTCAAAGATTTCAGTATTAACCTGAAGGTAGGTAAAAGGCAATAGTTTCAGGCTTTCCCATCTCTCTGTCTAGCAACACTATAGCAATCCTATACTAGTATTTGGAATTTAATGTTTCTATACCAGATCTCTTTCTTCTCTCTGACTTCTTTCACAGCTGCTGAATGTTAGAGAAAGGTAACTGAAAGAACACAAAATGTTGCAAACAGGTAAAGGCAAAACTTCACAGGCTGAATTCATTGCCTCATGTGTTATGTTGCAGCTTGAACACTTTGTCCCCTCCAGTGAATTTATCCTTCATTTAGTACCTACAGACAACGCTTCTCACTTAATGGGTACTATTTAGTGTCTTCCTGTTCTTCATAGGTCAATGTGTGACTTGAATTCTTATATCCACAGGCCTACAAAACCACGATTTCCTTGTTAATATTTCTCCATGGTTTTAATGCCTGATAACTTCACAAATATCTGTCTTCCTATTTTCAGTGTCCACTTTTTTGATTGGTGATATTTAAAGATTGACTGTCAGAGCTCATACTATTAACATCCAGTACTTCATTGTTCGATGTTGTTGTGGTTTAAGCCGGGGTAGAGTGGCCGAGCGGTCTAAGGCGCTGGATTAAGGCTCCAGTCTCTTCGGGGAAAATCTCCTGGTCCTCCTGTATCGTCGTCTAACCCTAGACAAGGCCCAAACCCGACTCTGTCTAACTCTG
>WYDI02015667.1:0-27164 GCA_009867235.2 Psittacus erithacus | reverse complement strand
AAAGTTAGAAACACAGTGCTGCACCAGCCACTAAGAAGCAGAAAAAAAATGACTGCTACTGCTGAACCCATGACAGATGTGCAGCTTCTACAGGCTTCTCTATGGCTGCACAGGCGCACATTACTGTGTGAATGAAGAACAGGTCAAGCAGACAGTAACTTTGCTACACAGCACTACACAGTGGGCAAGTTTTGTATGAGTGACAGCTCCATTTTATGAATTTTAGTGTCCAAGAATGTTTGTGGCAAACCTGAATTGAGTGTCATGGAAGAAATATTGATGTTACTTCATTATATGGCCATATTTATTATAGATAGCCTCCCAGCTGTTCGACACACTGATCAACTAATACACACTCTGATGGGAAGGAATAAGAGACACAGGCAGGCTCTTCTCAGTGGTGCCCAGTGACAGAAGAAGCAATAGGTACAACTGACATAAAGGTTATCCATTTAAACATCATTTCCATCTAAACATGAGAATATCTCTCTTTTTTACTGTCAGGGTGATTAACTGGAATATGAACAATTTTCCTCTGTAGGCTGCAGTGTTTCCGTCCTTGGAGACACTAAAAACTTTACTGGACACGACTTTGAGCAAGCTGTTCTTGCTGACATGATCGGAGTAGCAGGGTTGAACCAGGTGGTATCCAGAGGTCCATGCCATTCTCAGCTGTTCCATGACTCCTTGACATCATATGGAATAAAAAGATTTCACCAACTGGCAATCAATAGAAAGCAACCACGACATATAATGTAGGAATGAGGATTTTAAAGTTTGTATCCCGGCCAAATCCAGGCCAAGCTTTTGCATTCAAACTATCTAAAATTCCCTCTGCTGATTAACCTGCCCAAAATTAAGTGGGCAGATTTAGATTAAATACAAGGAAGAAGTTATTTACTGTGAGGAATGTGAGACACTGGCACAGGTTGCCCACAGAAGCTGTGGCTGTCCCATCCCTGGCAGGGTTCAAAGCCAGGTTGGACAGGGCTTTGAGCAGCCTGATCTAATGGAAGGTGTCCCTGCCTATGTCAGGGTGTTTGGAACTGGATGATTTTTAATGCCCTTTCCAAACCAAACTATTCTATGATTCTATGAGGTGTTCTTCATCTTACCTCCAGAACCCTTCAAACAGAAATGGAATGCAGGGAACTAACTGCTCTATAGGAAAAGTGGCTGAAGTGGCAGGTGGAACCTTGTTAACATTTATCTTCCTCACAGAAATGTTTAACACATTGAGGTCCTGAGGAAAAGTTAACCTTTGACCTACGTGGATGAATATAAGCAATTGTACAATGGACACAGAGACTGGAGCAGCCGTTCTGCTCATGGTGATCTATTGTGAATCTGACCTTCAGAGACTGCTAATGTTCTGCAAAGCTTATTCTGGCATGTAAAGGAGAAAGCTTAGACTGTGCCATATGGAAAGGGAGCAGTCAATAAACGCAGAACGAGATCACCAATGCATACACGTATGTTTAGACATCACTGAATTTAGGGGTTTTTTTTAGACTATATATTAATCTGCACACAATTCCAGATATACAAGAAATGTTGATAAAATAGGTATTATTATTAGATAAGCTTCAAAAAGAAAAGGAACAAATCAAAATAGTGCAGCACAAAATTAGCACTATAAAAATCCTGTGTCCTCAGTTACCCATTTGTTGGTTTAATTGCGCTTTTTCATTTTTTTTTATTTCTTGGTGGTGTGAATGGAGAAGAAAAAGCAAGGACTGAATAGAATTCTTTGCACTGCTAGAGTACTTTTGATTGATTTTATTTTAAGTATAATTGATGGATGTGGAAATAATGAGCTAGAGTGAAAATTCAATATAATTTTAATGAGGAAATATTTTAGATGCAGAAGAAAGAACAAAAACAGATGAGCAAAGACTTATAATGCTTTTTAATACCTATGACTCTTCAAGCATATCTGTTTAAACATCAGCTTTAGTCGCTACTATTGGATAATCTATACAAGAAATGCAGGCGACTTTAAGAAAGCAATGAAAACAGATTAGAGCCGATGGACTAATGGCTCACAAAAAATTGTGCATTAGTAAATGATTAGAAAATACCTGCATTTATGGAAGCCTGAAAACAGGGACTGAAATAATTTATGAAAAATGTTTGTCCAGAATTTTATCATTGACTTTATTAGCATTGCTTATTATTTGTATCGATGTAACTGACAGCAGACTCCAGTGTATATACTCCAGTGTATTATAAAGTTTACTGTCTACATAAAATAATAATAATATTAACTATCACTTTTCTTGACTTCTTTTAGCTTGATATTATATAAGTTTAATGAAATATTTAATTGAAAACTGACTCACTTTCTGATCTGAATAGTCTGGGCCTGGGTCTTGTTTAGACATTGATGCTAATATAGTAAATGAGTGGTTGATGACAAATTAAGAAGTATCTGATTGGAATATTTCAGAAATCTCACAAAAGTGTTTGTTGATCACCATACTCTTGCCCAAGGGCCCAAGTCTTCCTATTTAGGACTTAAATCAAAGTTCCATCAAAACATTTTATTACAAATCATAGACTTATTTTTTTAGACTTGGATTCCAATCTAATCCACCTTTCTATAAAATAAAGACTACTTATGAGCTAAAAGATTCAAAAGTTACTTACAAAATTCTTATGGACTAAAAACCTTGATGTTCAAATCAATAACCAGAGTATAGTTTATTGCATTTTTCCATAAATGGCTCACAGTCATCGATAAGCCTTTGAGATACTATAGTCCAGGGAAAAGTGGTTAGTAAAGATAGTTAATTTTAATTATTGTGAGATGACTAATGAAATATGGAGCTTAAATACGGTTTTGTACCTACACAATTCCCATTGCTGTTGTGCTCAGGTGTGTTCTAATTCTAATTAGAACATTAGTATAACAATAGCTTTTCCCCCCTCCTCTTAACTTTCAGGTGAAAATACTGATGAACTTACATTTGTTTAAATGCATTAACAACACACTGAGATAACGATATATGAAAGAGATTTGCATTTTACATGTAGTTCCTTTCAAATGCTGATAGGGATCACTAAATGTCCTATTCAGTAAGCTTCACAGACTATGCCTTGTTCTTTGGAAGTTTTAATCATCTGCATATAAGCTCTCCAATAGCATATATATAATTTAATTAAAACTTGGCTTTTGCAGTGGGTCTTGATCTTTACATCTGGTTGCTAGAATGCATTGTAAATACCTTGGAATCTTTATTAAATAAGTATGTTTCTATAGGAGTAATCTCATCAAATTTAAAACATTTATGAGACTGTAACACTCAGAATGATACTTTTTGACAGCTAATAGTTGTGAATATACAACTTTTTTTGCTCTATTTTATAGACTTATCTCTCATTCAGAATGCAGTTCAAAAAAGCTGTTATGATATACAAGTTATAGATATATATTGTTATAATATTCCAAGTGGAATCAAATGATCTGACTGCTTAGAATAATGACTGCCTACCAAGGAGAGCAAACTTAGCATAGACACACTGTGAATATGAAGACCTTGACTTGGATAATTTGTTCAAAGTTAAAAGCAAGATCAAGAGATGGAGTGCATGAAGACTCGTTCCACAATTATGTTGCAAAGACTCCTTCCACAATTAAGCACCTTGAGGCTTTTGAATTAATCTGAAACATTTGAGGCTTTCAGACTGCATCATATTCCAGAAGCTAGAGACAAGGTCTGACTGCAGTGAAAACTGTATCAAACTCAGCCTTCTGCTCAGTAACAAATGGAAATTCACTTGAAGTACTTCTGTCAACCAGCTTTTGGTTGGAAGAATACCTAAGGAGGCAGAACAGCTTGAAAGAGGTAGATTACAGACCCACTTAGTCAAGTGGAGTTACTTCTCTGTAGAGGGGAAGATCTCTTTTGTATTGACCCTTTTCTAAAAGATATGGATAAATGAAGCAAATTCTTTTTCTGGACTGGCAGACTTAGCAAAAATAAAATATAACATGAACTTGGTACAAGTATTCTAGAAGAGGAATAAGCTGTGGCAGACAAAAAAAGTACATTCTGCTGTTCTATCCTTGCCCTTCCTTTTTTCTTATTCAAAATGCCTTTTTTTTCCCTAAATCTCTGATGGTTTAGCATTCTATGCAAACTCATCACATGACAGTTACTTATTACTTTTTGCTGGGATATTTATCAGCAGTCTATGAAAAATGCCCATTTTAAAAGTATTTACATGTGCTCATCGTGTCACATTACTCCTTTTTAAAAATGTTTTACAGAGTTCCTTTCCCATGTTTCCTTGTCAGAGTGCCCAAAACATGGAAACATACATTCTACCTCCATTGGTTTACATTTCATTTACCAAAATCATAATAGGCTTCCTCATCTCCTCCTCAAACAAATTATATTATTTTAAATGCCATTTGTTTAAAGCACACTGTATGTAGAGGAAAAACTGATTCCCCTCTCCCCACCCCTCTATAAACAGTATATGCAGAGGAACTGCTCTGAATGACACAAGGTACTCCCTGAACAACTGACTAAAAATTAAGTTGAATACAGCCCAAACCTTTCAAATATTTGAAACAGTTCAGCCAGACTTTTATCTTCCATATTCCATCATTTCCTGTTCCAGCCTCTATCAAATAAGCAAGATTAAAAAGCTGCAAATACCAAAAATGTAGCACCAGACCTTATTTTTATGTGATTTTAAATTCAGATCTAGGTTATGTTTGGACAGACACCAAGTAATGATCACAATGCCTTACTGATCTTGGATTAAAATGTGTTTCACATGTGGTGATTGGAGAAGCAAAGGTCATGAAGTAAAAAATTAACTGTGTAGCCAGAAAATAGAGACATCAGTCTTACAGTATTTGATATTATCAGAATCTTTCTAATATCATCCTGTCACCCTGTCAATATGTACTATACAACTCATACCTGTTAGTAAAATGTTGTATATAATGCTGTTTTGCTCTGCCTTCCTCCCTCTCAACCTAATATGGCATGAAATGTTACCTGTTTTTCCTTCTCTGAACAAAAAAAAAAATGTCATGAGACGAAAATAAAACTCACCTGAATGAAATGGTTTTAGCAGCTAACAAGTGTAGATGCACTCTACTGCTTGCATCTGTACTGCACAAATGAACAAACAGGACTTGCTTTTATCTTTTTGACTAATGCCATACAGGTTCAGTCACATACATTAAGTGATTCAGTCACATACATTACCAGAAAGAAGATTCCTCTGTGTACCTAAAAGACCATGTGCAGGGTGGCGGAACTAGTCTAGTGTACAGCCATGCAATCTTGTAAAGTGCAATTACAGTTGGCATTTAACCTGCAGTGCTTAGAGTAAGTTTAATGTACAGAGCTGAACGGACCTTATTTAATTAAACATATCCTGTTAAACAGATGTGCTGCTGAGTACAGAAATTACTTTTATAATTAAATCCTATAATGAAATCATATTTTTCTTCTCTCAATCATTTTAAAGCTATTCTTAGACAGACTTCCATTGTGATCAAGCTGCAAATGTGCCTTATTAAAATTATTTCAAATTAATAAGCACATTTGATATTTTATGCAGTCCTGACTACTTCAGCCTCTATGCTTTTGATAGTGTACATGTAACTGAAGCATTTTTGAAATAAGTAACAGAAAATAGAGAAAAAACCCAAAACAATAACAGTTTTAATCTCTCTTCATCTCCAAAGAATTTTAAGATTTTTCATTTCAATATTGTGGAAATAATAAAGCCACTACTGTCAGACAAATCAGCTTGACAGAATAATTATTTCATACCCACGCTAACATATGCATGTTCTTGTCACTTGTATTTTCATATCCTACCACAGAATCAAACATGCAAACACAGTATTTAGTTTACTGAACAGGCATCTGACCTCTTACTCTCTCTTAATGCTTTGTCTCCTTTCTTCCAAGTGATAGTTGGCTTTGGAGAGGCTTGTGGCTTGCACTCAATGAGAACTTCTTGGCCCTTGGTAATAATTATTGTTTTCTTCATTTGACTTAGCGGGAAAGTGGGAGCTGAAGCTGTTAAAAAGAAGCGTGTTAATTCTACACAGAACAATCACAGTTTCCTGGTTCATTAAATTTTAATAGAAGATTAGAATAATAACTTTGGATTAGAGGAAATTATTACACTGTGGATTTGATGGAGTTTTACGAAATACTTAAAAACAAGCAGGAGCCAAGAGTAGGTGCCAGGTCTATAACTTAATCCAGTTATGAATTAGTGAGATGTCCCTTACATCAGAACCAAAGTAAGATTGCTTATGAAATTCAGCAACTTTAGAAACTAAATTATATAGCTGATTTAGCTACATCTTTTCCCAAATCTTTGGATTTCATGGACAACTTCTTAGAAGTAACTAGTTCAAAATGAAAAGTTTAAATTCCACAACTACCCCAAATGCACTCTCTAGAGTTAATTCTTACAAAAACTATTATTGGTAGAGAAATGTTATTGTTTTTTTTATTGCACAGTATTTTTCTGAATACTTTTAATTGAAAAGTGAGAATGCAGTAGAAGATGTTTAACTATGTCTTGTTCTTAGCATTTCACTTTTCAAGAAGTCCCACTGATCACAATACATGATAAATGTACTATAAAATTACAACACATAACACACACATCCCAAAATGACACTAATTATTGTGAATTCACATGAAGAAAGGACTGTTGTTCTCAAATAATCTCATTTGTCTGTCTTTCTCTTAGACCAGTTTTGCAAAACCAAAGCTCCCTCTGTTACTACCTCAGCTACAGATATAACAACATATTACACCCCATTGCCTCAAATATGCAGAAATTTTCTACTGCTACTTTGGGTAATTTTCATACCAGAGCTATTTAAATGGACAGTTTATTTTGTTATTTTCCCTTTAATAATCCAGAAAATCAAACAGAACTGCTTCTTCAATACAACAGAGTGTTTAAAATTTAACAAGGGTACAATTTCACAAGTGACAAAACCAAAGGCTGATTTTACTGCAGCAACATACAATGTCCATTTCCAATAACAGAAAAAGTGCGCAACTACCTCACATAATAAGTATACCTGTTTTATAATAGATATAAAAAAACTAACAAGAAAATCCTGTAACCAGCAAGGACCTATTTGCTGACTGAATCACAAATGACAAAGAAAAGTGATGGAAAGAGAGTAACCACTGTCTGTGGGTTTTACTTTATGGCTGGACAGAAATATTTTGAAGAGCTATCAGTGAAATTCTAAAGTTGGCCAGCTAGCAAAAAATGGAAATCTTCTAGACAGATTATTCTTCAGAAGAAGCAAATCTTGGCACAAATGTAGTATTATTATTTCAGTAACTTCAGATTTCTTATTCATTTGGGAGTTTACATGAATGATTCTAGATGCAGGTTTTGAAATATGCAAGGTTTGAACAGTGCAGAAACCTCTAATCTCTGATTTGGCCACTGAATTACTCTGACAGATACGTGTCTTCCAGCTATACAGCACTTTAACAAAGATCATGAGACTCTTACAAGTCTCCCTCACTTAACCCTGGGAACGTCCTCTTATCACCATTGTCTAATTGTGTGTTACCATAGCTTGCTTTAACAAAAACTACAGTGTCCAAAAGACACGCTTCAAGTTTTCTTCATTAAGCCCCCACTTGAATTTTTTAATAACAAAATTTTCACTGCATTTCCCACTAACACTGTAGTGTATTTGCTTTACTATGGATGATATTAGCTAAAGTATGTAATTTCCAGTATCCAATCAGTTCTGATGACTTCATAGGAAATTTTTAAACCTTTAAAACTGAGATTATACTTAATTACCTTTGAATAACAGCCTTGGTAGAAATAATAATTTAATTTTAACAGAGACTAAAACACATTTACTTTCTCTAAGTTTCCTCTCTTCACTTATTTTTGAGGGGCTAAAAAATATTTTTTCATTTATATGAACTGGAATGGCCTTATATGAGAAATTGTCACAAAATGTAACCAAGTCAATAATTTATGAGGAAAAAAATCAGTTAATAAAAGAATCTGTGCGCTCTCGGGCAACAACCAACCCACTGATATATAAATAACAAGAGTAAAAAGGAGCCCACTTTCGTTGCTCTTCTCCATTCAGACTGGCAGAAGCTGTTCCTTATCAAAACAGACCAAGAACAAGTGTAATTATCAAAGGGAAAAGAAATAATGGTCTGATCTATTTCAATAATACTCACCTAAAATCTTCAGCTCTGCACTGGCATAAATGGTGCCGTACCTATTTTCTGCTAAGCACTGATACATTCCAGCATCTGAGACATTCACATTGTGGATCACCAGAACACCATTAACCATCTCAATCCTGTTCTGTAACGAAATAATAATAATAAAAAAATAAACTATAAAAGCAAACAAGCACTGGAAACTTGCTGTGCTATAAGCTTCAGGCAAAGGCACAAAAGACATTACTAAGCTAAAATAAATCTAAGCAACAAATTTCCTTGGGATTCCTTTATATATATATATATAAGGAATGACAAGGATAAAGCAGATGGGGGAAGGCAGAAAAAAAATCCAAAAATATTTAAAGATAAATGTTTTTCAGTGCAAATTCACTATCTCCAAGGCTCACTTCTGTTTGCTTGTCAGTCTGCTATTAGCCTTACATGATTTTTAAAAGCAGTTCATCCTGGAAACTTTAATGAGGCAAGAAGTCAGTTGTGGGTGTAACATATCTGATGATCTTCACATCTCTAGCAAATGTTTGGTTTCAGTCACCGTATTACGTTCATAAACATATATGTGTAAGAATCCTTGCACGAATAAGAGTGAAAGGGTCTAACTGTCTTCATCGTTGTTAGCACAAATTCATTATTTGAAAATTCCACTAGTAGAAAACAATTACCATAGCTGGAAGAGAAGGGCATTGAAAGCTGTTTAAGGAAATGTATACTTCATGAGCTGTATAATTTGAACTGTTATAAAATATCTCTACATTTCATAATTGCAATTGTTGGGGGTTTAATTAAAAACTGATAAAGAATAAAATGTATGGGAATGCAGAGGAAGCTGTGAAAACAAATTCTCTCTGTTGTAAGCCCCCAGTTTAAACTGAAACTTAATTTGAAATTGCAGCGCCTGGTACAACTAACAGTTTGAAAAATCAGAACACCAAAAAGAACAGATATTTAAATTGCTTCAGTTTCGGGAGTAATAGCTCCATCTACAGAGGCAGAAATGGATAAAATAAAGGCATATAAACTTATTTTTAATGCCTCACAACTTGAAAAGTAAGCTGTGTTTATGTTTCTTTTTTCATTGTTTGCATAATCGGTTGATGTTCATAGATGGAAGTGGCATTCACTGAAAAGGAAATCATTACATCTTTTATATTCATAAAACTTTTCTGTGAATTTATTTCCAAATGAAGATGTTGTCTCCCAGAATTGAACAGCTTTATTTTAATCTGGAAAAATAAATAAATGTACAAAACTTCTATCAACACTAAATAATTTGACACTATAAAAATGTAAAGGTGTTAGGCAAAAACCCACATGATGTGGGCTGACCTGTGGACAATTCAGTGAGAGAATAATGAACAAAATGAAATAAAAGACAGGCCATGCCATGCACAGTCTTTTAAAAAGAAATGAGAATTTTATTTAGGCCTAATTCTAAAATACATCAGTAGTTGACTGTAGTTAAAGACTTCACATTCTAGGATTTTTATACGGAGCATTTGAATGGTCTTGATGATGAGTCCTGTTACTTACAGGGAATTAATGGAGTTGGAACCAGATGAAAACAAAAAAGTCTTTGTACCTTTTATATTATAAAACAATATATTGTTGTATATAAAACACTGCTAGTGTTTTGAGAAGTAGGATTATGCACAAGCAAAATGTGATAAATCTCATAATAACATAACATGACATGACATGACATGACATAACATAACATAGCAAAACCTAAATTGGGGAAAATATGAAGGAATGTGATTCAGCAAATAAAGCACTTTTTTGAGTTGTTACTATCTTTTTATTACAAAAAAAGGCATAGTACCATTTTCTAAAAAAGAAAATAGTATAATACCATTACTTAAAGGAAAGAAGGAAGAAACAAATACACACACTGGAGATTGCTTAGATGTGCATTTATAGTACAATGGCAGATTCTGTTTCAGGCACAACTTAGAAGGTTCCACCTCCGAAAGATTTCTGAATGACAGAGAATTACTGATGAATGCAATTTTACATCACTTGAGATGATTCAGAGGGGACATGCATAGAAACATCTGTATACTAACACTTAAGAAACTAACAAACACAGAAAACAGTAATTTCTAAACTGCTTTCTTTAACAGGCTTTATCTGAATAAAAGGAGAAACATGCAACATACTGGTGATTCCTCATCTAATGTACCTGTGGCCACAGAGGAACTCCATTTTTCAGCCAGTGATATGTGGGCCTTGGCTTTCCAGTGGCTTTACATTCCCATCGGAGCTGATCTCCACTGTCTAATTGAGTATCATTAAGTTTCTCCACCCAATGTGGATAGGCTGCAAGAAAAAAATACCATACTATATACAAAGCGTATAAACTGTAAGTCTCTAGCTGATGTGCAAAAACCTAATCAATTACAAAGCTTATATTATGGCCTTTATAAAGTTTAGTTTACTCTGAGAACAAAGCACATTTAAATAAACAGCCAAAACCAAAAGTCATAAAATTAACAAAATTCCATAACTTTAAAGGAAATGCTGTAATAGCACAAGGAAGTGATCAGTATCATGACAAGGAATAGAAATACTCCTGATTTAGTAAAGTCCAATGGATTAAATTACAGTAGTATCTATTAATGCATTAATTATTACTGCATTTAAGAGCATTTGCTTGGTAGTCACAATAGTGTATTTAGTAACTTTTCAAGACCTAAGCTATTTAAATTTTGGAAAGCAGGTCAGTCATCATGGACTCGGTTTCATGCAGTTTTCTCAGTTTACTAGGAAATCATGTTTCATTCAGCTAGGAAAGACTGGGCATGTGGTAAGGCATTTGCACATATTTTTGTTCAAGTGTCTTGAGTTTAAATTAATTTGAAAATGCTTGCAATGTTTTAAAGCACAGAACCCATGAGATTCTTAGCATGCCTCAGAAACATAAATTACACAATAAGACAACTAGTCTTTTTTAAAGGTAAACAGTTGGCAGGTATGCATGTGATCATTAGTATCTAAATTTCATGTAATAATCTGTTAAAAAGCAGATCTTTAATGCAGCAGCTGATCAGACAGCTACATGTAAAATCTTATAATTTTGGAACACTTTGTCTGACTCAGTGAGGAGCTGAGCATTCATACGCAGGAATAAAAATGCATGTTTAAAAGCCATCTTTTGTTTTTTTGCACTGTAGCCATATCGATTTTTATAGCAAAGAGGATGACAGATGAAATTGATTAATGATATTAAGTGTTGAGTTGTGGGGTGTTTTAGTTAGTAAAGAATAAGTAGCTAAAAGGCCTTCATTTCTAAAAGAACGTAAAATTCTGCTTGATATGAACAGAAGTCCAGATCTATCACAACAAAGTCTCTGCTTCAAACATCAGATAATTGATAATGTACTTAAACATGGAGAACTGAGTGTAAAAAATATATCTTTGAATCTAGCTGGCTTTTGACAGGTCACCAATCAAAGATGTGAGAAGACATGAAAAAGTATAACAGCTGACTAACTGCTTCCAGCTTACATCTTGCACATGCATGATAAAGAAAGTGAAGGAGGTGTCTATCATTCCTAAGCAGAGAATCGTTTGCTTCAGAGCCCCTGACCAGATAGTTGTCAGAAGCTGGAAACAGTAGAAGAATCACTCATATCCCTTTTAGTAGAAGAAAACAGAGATAAGAGTGACTGAATCTCACTCCCAAACCCAAGACCAAAAACATCTGCTTGCTTATTATTCTTATTACAGTCAAGGCAATGTATGACATGCTCCATATGTGCTCCGCTGCACTGAATTACTTGATTCTTAAATTATATCAAAGGATCCAATGAAATCCTCAGAAGCAGCTTGCAGCACTCCCTGCTCGCTTGTTGTCTACTAATTGTCCTAAAAATATAATCCAATTGCATTACACACTTGATGCTATTGTTTTATTTTTGAGGCTTTTGGTATGCACAAAAGGAGCATGCTGAGAAGTAATTGTTTCCTTTGAAAATGAATATGCTAATTTGATTCTGGAAGATGTGACAGTTCAATGTGTAACTAAAAATACATAAAAGTTATCCAGTGGTGCCATAAAATCATGAAGTTTCAAAGAGGCGCTAAATTGTTCCCATGTATATTTCCTTCTTTTTATTATTTGGATTTTCTGATAATTCTACTATATGCCCCAAAGCATATCTAGTTTCATTTTACATGTTGAATTTGATCTCATCATGAACCAGAGCATTCAGAACTAGTGTGCTACTGTTTTCTCTTAAATAAAACTGTTTTTCCAAGCCTGGCTGCAGAACTGTTCTCCTTGGCACACAACTGTCATTCCCTACCCTCTCTCTTGATAGCATGGTCATAGCACAGGTTTTCCTCTGTAACCACATAGTTGCAAATCACATTGCTATGACTGACTGGTATTAGCAACCTTTTTCATTAGTTGGGGTATTTCTACCCTATATTTTCTCTTCACAACCTAAATGGCCTTTGGATTCACAGATTCCCACACCTTTGAGAATAAGGTAGCAAAGCAGTCGGTAGATGTAGCAGGAACAGAGTTAAACGCATGATTGAGATAAATATTTTCATAGCTATTGGGTTTCCTTTTCTCCCTCTATGTACTCTTTTGCCACAAAAGACTCCCTCTCTGCTCATATGGTCACTCACTATAACATCATAACACTTAAAAAGGTGAAACTTGGTGAAAAAAATTCTGACTGATATACATGTGGGCAAAGAAAACTTCATTCCGTGACTGCACTTAATTTTAATTAGAACATATAAATCCTAAGAAGCATTTAAACAGATTTCAAAAGTAACATGTTTCTTTTTTCCTTTTTATCAATTCAACATTTATCTTGGGGGAAAAAAAATGCACATTTGCCCGGGTTTTATCTGTCCAGAGAAGAGTTTTGGGGCGAATGTAAGAATAGAAGTATGTGTTTCTTTATTCAGTAGTCTTTATGGATATCGTGCCACAGCTTTACACAGCACTCCTGAGATTTTAAAATCACTGTCCAATCCTTGATTTATTTTTACTGCATTTCTGCACCTGTTTATTCAAGGATGTCAAAATGTTTTACAAACACAAATTGGCAATAAATCTGCAAGCTTACAGGCCAGTTTTTACATCCTCTGTGCAAAATGAAATTCAGGTGCAGAAAACTCAGCCTCCTTTCTCAAATTATTCATCAACTTTTTGACTGAGAGAAAATTGAGGACAAAATTTTCAAAGAGAAATAAATTCAGACAGTGTTCTAAAATGTGAGTGAACACAGAGTTTGGGGTGAAAAAAAATTTTCTGGATGCAAGGCTAATTGGAAACTATACAGGAGGAGAAGAATAAGAAATTATTACAGTGAGAAAGATAAGATAGCAAATTTAAACTAAAGGTGCAATTATGACCACAGAAATCTCTTCCTCTCAAGCCAAGGGGTAACCTGTAGTGGCACCTGTGGATTTTATTCCATACAGCTTTCATAAGGAAGTGATTAATTTTGTTTTTTTTAATCAGGATGGTCCATTACACTGCATTACGGAATGCTTCTGCCCTCAGCTTGTTCTACTCCTCTGTTATGGCAAACCTTCCCTGCTGTTGTAGCAGCAGTTCTGCTCATGGGGCACTGCTGTGAGCAGGATCAGGGAACAGATACAGCCAAAAAAAAAAAAAAAGGCCAAAAAAAAGTTTTTGTGGTCTGCTTCATATCACCACTGTCTGCTCAATTGGTGCTAGTGAGTAGGCAGCACGGAAAAAAACCACAAGGTTCAGAGTGAGAGAGGGGCAGGGGTTGCACAGAACAGCTCCTACCATTGGGAAAAGGTTACTAGCCAGGATTTGTGGTGCAATTGTAACTACAAAATGTTAGCAGCTGATTTCCCTGCCCAAATTTTAATTGTTGTGCTCTCATTTATTAATCAATTTGAGCTTGAAGAAAATTTAATGGAAACTTACAAGATAAACACTTCACCTGGGGAAAAATCACCCCTCACAAAATAGGCTGCAATGCATATGAGGATGTCTTGCATTGTCAATATTATGTTTTTAATGACTGTCATTTCTACAGTTGAATTGCCATAAAGTGTTGAGGCTACAACGATCTGAAATTGTCGGCATTCGAAATACCACTTTCTGAACATCCACAGTGTCAGCTGCATCAGGCAGTCATGGCATATCTGGATTGAGCAGCAGGTAAGAAATGGAAAAAAGACTGGTTTGTTATTAAATGTGATCAGACAGGCAGACTGGGTGTCCTGGGCTGTCTCCAAAATACTCTGTGGTGACTCAGATCAGATGCAGCTGATGAAATGAAGAAGATTCAAACAGACAGTGAGTGAGTTCCTACAGATATGCAGACTGTGAGACTGCAGTATGACACAGCTGGTCCTACTGCCTGCTCTGAAATTTTACAAGAATCCCCTGGAAAGGAATGCTGGCCTACATCTGAATTTCTGAGCCAGAACAATCATTGTGTCCTGGAGGAATAGGATGGCAGTGAAAAGAAAATGAGCTTAAAGGTAAATAATTCATGTTGACTGTCGTCATGAATAGGAGCTACAGCAGGAAACACTGTTTCAAGTAATGCCCCTGAATCTTGCCATTAACAGCTGTCAGCAAAGCAAAATGAGAATCTTTTAAAGTAACATATGGCTAAACTTTGTGCTGCTAGAAACCTTCCTACCCAAACTTTCTTACATCCCTGGAAAGGGTTGCTGAGATATGTAGGCCAGTGAGATACTAATGCTGTCTTCAGGAGCGCTGAAGTCTGCAAGGGGCTCACTGGGGAGTGTTTAATCTCAAGGCCAAAAAAAGGCACTTTAAAGGGTTAGTAACAGTTTGTGTTTCTGCTGTACTGGACGTCACTGCTGGTCTCTTTCATCTGAAAGCCCTCTGATACCTGCTCTAACCTTACTCACTGCTAATGCATAGAGGTGAAACTCTGAGTCAGATCTGTTTTTGACTTATCTCTAAGACAGTCTAAAGTATAATAATAGACTTAAGAGAAACTTAATAACATACTAGTCTCACACATCTTAGAGGAATGAAACAATCTGAAGTGGACCTCCTTTCTATACTGTTAAAGAAGTTCTAATATTTTTGCAGAAAATGCCAACTAGCACAAATTTCACACTATTTATAAAGGCAGTGACAGTAAAAATTATAATTTTGACAGGGATGGAGAACTAAAAACATGTATTTCCACCTGGACAGAGTAGAAAAAAATAGGTTTTTTTGTTGAAAATGTTCTCTATGAACTCCTAGATTTGTGCATCATCTTTATTTCTGCTCAGAACAAAAATGTGTCCAGACTAATGAGGAAGGCAGAGTTGTTTAGAAGACTGCATAATGTTGCTGCGATTTTATGCCACAGGTCTGCAGGGTGGTCTTGAGAAAATAAATTAATTTTCCAGCATCTTAGTTTCTCTCTTGAACAGCACCTTTTATATGCCTTTAACTCTGAAAGAGGGAGGCAAAGATAGCACTAGAAAACAGCTAGTGTGTGAGCTGGGATACACCTAATAAATCATTATTATTTCTTAATATAGACATTTTAAGAAATGTTGTTGAAAAAGACCATATATTCAGCTAAATTCCCCAGCCCCAGGTCTCTAGCAGGACCTACTGTACTTCCAGGGAAGTAACTGACAATAAGAATTTGTAATACCAGATAAATATCACTGGGATATTGGCATAGGAGGAGGCATCAAATAGTTCTTGGGCTTTGACTGCTGTTTTCAGCAAAAGCCTTTTAAAAACTTTGCTGCCAGTGCAGTATAGATGACACGTCCAAAATGAAAAGTCCAAACTACCACCTTTCTCATCACATATTTTTCCCAGCATATGCAAAAAAAAAAATGAAGACAAAAAACCTGCCTTTGGCTTTAGATGGATGAGAACTAAAAGCAAGGAGAGAATCATCATCCAGAGATATGCTGATACTCACTAAAACCAAGGGACTAAGATAAAGACACGGGAAAGCTGGAGGAGACAGGAAAATTGATTATGGACCTGGAAATATTGACATATGTGGAAAATAAACCAAATATATGATGACAGTCTACGGTTATTTGATGAAACTGTGTAACAAAGAGAACTGCGTATAGTTAGTAATGGGGAGAAAGCACTAGGAGCATTGGACTGGGATCAAGAAAAGAAAAATAAAATTGATTAACAGGCGAGAGTCCTTCTAAAAGGTATCTATTAGCCTGAGGACATGTCTGAACCACAGCAGTTGGAATTCCACTAACTGTGATATCTGAGGACAGAAAACAATTCAGTCTGAAAGATTCACTGCATGATCTCCTGCAGTAGACCTTTCGTCTTAAGTACTTAAGCTAGTAGGATTCATGGAATGATAGCAATTGGAGTAGATTTAATTGATAAGAAGTATGTGGGCTTCAACCATACATTCAATGAGGGAAACTGGGTTGTGAGTATTCAATCTGATGCATTTTTTTATGCCTACTCAAAAAACTTTTAGAAAGACCAATCTTAGAGAGAAAATGTTCAGCACTTCCTGAAAATCAGAACCTTCAGATACTGCGCATGCCTAGACTGAGAATTTTCTACAAAACCAGAAGCACTTCTCCAAGCTCCAAGCTCCAATTCTTGTACACAGAATTTGACAAAACTCAGCACTCAGGCACAGCAAGCACAAAACATTAATAAAACTGTGGTAAAAATCCCAAGATATTAATAATATTCTTTTCTGACAGATAAAGCATGTTCAGGTTACATGTCCTTGTTGTATATCATATCAGAAGAAAAAAAATGGACTTTTAAAATTACAGTGATATTGCTTAAAAAAAATCCTATAAACATCAAGTATGAAACTGTATTTAAGACAGTTCTTTGAGAGAATCAACTTTATTTATACCTCACTGTAATGCATTACTAAGAAATAAAAATATATATCTTAATAATAATTTCATTTTAGAAGAACGATATTTTGTTTCTGCTGGGCCTTAGCATCCTTCATATGTAGTTAAAGCCTTAAGTGTGGACAAAGCATTGCTGCATAATACTGTGTGCAGTTACACTTACTGTACACTTGTAGCTGTCCTCTGAAGACATTTCTTCCACGAGAGTTTTCAGCCTTACATTCATACATTCCCGCATCCTCTAGCTGCACATTAGGTATTTCAAGCACAGCTTGGGATTTTCTCAGGCGGGCCTTACTTGGATTATGACCATTAACTTTCTTCCAAGAGATTGTTGGAACAGGGCTGAAATATTTAGTAAAATTACTGTTAGCACACTTTCACTACGAAGAATATAGATTCTGCTATCTGGTAGTTTAAACACTTAATAATCTAAGTAGCAATAAAATATAACCACAATTAGGGTTCATATAATGCTTGATATACCTCGCTTTCTGTGGGGAATCCTTACTAAATGGTTTGCTACATGGAATGTGTCTCTTTCATCCACAAGGGAGGCCAAATTTTTATTGAGATCAAGTAAATCACTTGAAATACTCTCTCTAGAGCTTCTTTAGAACTCTGTGCTTTACTCCTGAACACTTACACTCAATAGGAAAAAGAAAATAACAACTTCAAAATCTGGATGAATTTAGCAAATTCCAGCACATCCCAATTTTCCTGCAATGAAATTGCAGTTCAGGAGTCAGTAAGTGATAACATCTGTGTAAGTGGGGGATTTCAGTACCACTCTTGGATAAATGAAGGTGATCAAAAGTTTGCAATCCTTTTCTGCAATATTATTTAAGTTACAAAACTGGTTGTGTATGAAATACATATGCACTACTGCTTCTGACTCACAGCATTATATGCATGCCTGTGGGAGTGGAAGGGCTTTTCATTGTGGTTTGCTGTTTCACAGAGGTCGGTGTGGAATCTGTGTCTTTCATACTGAAGATAGAAATGGATTAGATGTTGTTTGCACTCATTCAATTTTCTTTTCTAGCCCAAGCACTCATCATTCATTATGCACCTACTGGGCTTATTGGTATAGATATACATTTGTTTAAATCTGGCAGATACTTAAGTGGGAAGGGAAAAAAAAAAAAATAAAAAATAAAAAATAAAAAATGTAACTGATACGTATTTTTTTTAAAAAAAGTGTTTATTGCTTTAAAGTTTGAGCTTACATTTAAACACAGCTGGATCTTGTGGCAGTTTAGATGGGGAAATAGCACAAATTCAGATTCAAAGTTCTATTAATTTCTGCCATCATTTGCTAACTTCTGCTTACTGTAATTATATGAAGTTGTAGTAAAAAATCACCTTTCCCTAAAAATTTCAGGGCTTGAGACACACAAATACAGACATGAGCAAACAACCATAGGAAAAGCTCTAGCTATTCTTCAGACAGTTAAAATCAGGCTGTGAGACTGCAGTTGTCCTCAACATTCCAGACAAAATGCTCCAAATTCCTGTACTTCATAGAGATTCAGAAAATTCCCAGACTTGTAGTTGAAGGTCAGAATGTTTCTCTAATCTTGTTTCCTGAATATCACAAATCACTGAATTTCATTGAGCCTATTAACATAATTACCTTCACAAAGTCAATTTATAGTCCCATACAAAATGGTATATACTACTTATTTGAATATATGAGGAGGCAAACATCATTTCCCTTATCAGTTTGCTGCACTGATTACTTCATCTGACAAAAGATACTTTAAGCGTGTGTGTATTCATCTCTGAGGTATAGTCCCACAATACCTCTCTTATTTTTGCAAAATAGTCCTTTATCAGTGTTCACCATGGAAGAAGTATATGTACAGAAATCAAATCACTTCTTTTTTTCCTTAGTAAATAAACCAGATTGATCTCTTTTTCTTCTAAACTCCAATCATGTATATAGTTTTCTTTTTATAAATGGTTGTGGATCATATGCTGGGTGTGGATCATATGAGCTCTTTTTTTCCCTTTTTGTATCACATAGAAGCTTGACAGCTTACATGTTATTACAATAACATTTTAATGTTAATAATTTTATAATTAAATTTTAATTTTAATACTTTCTTGCTGACTGATACAAAATTTTGGTGTCCTGTAGCTTTTGAGCTTTGAGGACTCCTTTGTGCAGTTTGTATGGGTCTAATTTATAAATTTTGCTTTCTATTAGAAGTTATTTTACATAATTTTCAATTAGATGATTAAAGAATTTCCCATTCTTATTTGACACAAGTACTTCCACCTGCTCAATTCTAAATATGAAGTATAAACAGGGTATTTTTGTCTCTGACACACTAAAAAAAACTTACTGCCTTTAGCCCTACCACTTATGATAGTCAAGTCACGTTCATGGCTACTATACTTTGGCAGTATATATTAAAAGTAGTACAAATAACAATATTGGTTTCTTTTTTCCTCCCATTTATTAGTTCTCACATTTTATTTCTAATTGCACATTTGATATTCAGATTTATACCCCTTCTGGAGATTTTGTAAGTAAGTCTGTTTTTTGCTTTGTGTTCAGCTTTAAGTGTAAATTCCTTATACGTTTGTTCTCTTTCTATATAGAATATAATTATGTCATTATTGCTTGCTTCAAAACAAACCATGGCCATGCAAGTGTTTCATTAGTCATTATCAATCACAACACAAGTCCACAGCAGGAACTCTATGCTGGTACAGTGCAATAATACTCAGCAACTGCTGTTTTATGAATGAGATAGATAGATAGATGTGTAGGTACACTTCAATTGGCAACATAAGGGTGCCATGCTTGTTGCCCATTGTTGCTTATTTGCCCTTCAGCCCTACTTTCAGAAAGATTAGTGACAAAAATTCTTTTGCTGTATTGTCATGGAAGAAAACTGGTTCTGCTGAATACAACTGGTAATTGCAATTTTTTCATAGCCTGTGTTTCTGAGAAATAATGAAGATATTATAAACTGTGAAAATTGTCTCATTTAGCTGCTAAAAATTATTCTGAAAATCAAGTATTTAAAAAATTTCTTTTAAATTGCATTTAACTATTTTTTTTTAATTTGCTTTTGTGTCTGCCTCAGGAAGTAAATGTGTATAACATGGCAAATACAATGGAAACTTGTTCTCTGAGTCATTAATAAACATATTTTAAAAAAAAAAAATCACTTTTTTCTTCATCAGTATGAGGTAGTAAGTGGTTTTTCAAAGAGATAAAGTTACTTTAGCCATGTAAATTTAATGATATTAAAGGAAAGTATTCCCAAACTGCAAATCACTATTCACCGACAACTTGTAGTTCTGTTTAACGAAGCTTATTTTCCCTGCATAAGTTACAAAGGAGACATGAATTTTACATCTGAAATAAAAAAGTATCTATACCTATTTCTCCTCTGTAATTGTGTGAGAATGAAATGAAATATATCTGACTGAGGATGTGAAAGAATAAAATTGGGTGGCTGTTCTATAAAACTCATAAAATCCACTCTAAAACCTAACTAATGTATGCATATATTTTTTCATACTTTCCAAATGATCCACAGCTTTTTAAAAAATAGAGTAACAGCAGAAATACCTCTAACATTAACATGAGTTTAAAGCAATATGCATAATTGTTAACTTATAATCATTATAATCCATTTTATTTTGGTCTCAGCAGGCATCTATGGGAATAGAGTTTCCTTGCTTATTATGACTCTGTTAACATTCAAATCCTACCAGCAATTTCATTCAAGTTTCAACTAAGTTCAAAGACAAGATTTTAAGATTTTTCCTTACTTTTGGAAAGAATCTGTTGAATACTACTGGTAGATCTTAGCACTATTTAGAAAAAAATCCTCTACTTGATTCCAGAAATACTATCATTAAACTTCTAAATTCTGAGAGGTCACTGGTGACTATGATAGACATTACTGTGGGTTTACTCACTTTGAAGAAAATATGAGTTATAGTTTTACATTTACATATAGAAAATATTCTAAGTGCCCCTTTTCATAAGTATATTATTTTGGACAAGTGCTATTGACTTTGTTGGGACTTCTTCACAAGTTTCACTGGAAATAAAAATCGTTTTTTGAAAAAAACTATTGAAAGCAATTTATATTTATTTATTTATTTCACCTGAAAAATAATTTAGTTAGATCTATACAGCATTTGTTTATTTCCAGAAAGGAGCGAGGTGGAAAGAAGAGTAAAGCCTGAATTTTAAAATATCTTTTTCATGGATCTCAGCTCCTAGTTTTTCAGCAGTATCTTAAATACAATGTATAGGTTACTTTTTCTATATTTGGTTGGCAAAAATGGATATGCTTTTTTAAAATATTTTACCTTCTACTGTAATTTCAGTTTCTTTCCACACTATTTCTCTCCACCATGCATCAATGTTCTGAGCTGCGCCTTCAAACCCGCAGGTTCTCATCATAACATATCTTGAAAACCAAATCTTGCCTGTGTATTTGACACTAGAAAAAAAACCTTTCTCCTTACACCCTCCAGCCTTGTAGCTGAGTTATATATATTCTAATTATTATATAATAATGATATAGGATTAAAATGTCAAGGAGTATCATGAAATTCTCTCCATCAGATACTTTCCAGAAACAACCATCAGCTATTCACAAAACTCTACTTTTAGAATGTTCCATATATATCAGTTAGGGTAAGTGGCAGAGATTTAGCAGACAAGATAATAACTTTTCCTTTCATTTTGCTATTAAAAGACAGTTAGTACTCATGAAATATAGCAGCAGTGAGTACCGGTGATTTAAGAATAGAAATAGAATAGACGGAAATGATGATGAGTTTGAAGCCTGTGTGCAAGAACAAGTCTAGGTCTGCAAGTCCCATCAACACATCTATTACTGCACTAAAAGGATCCGATGCATGTATCAGCATCACATACTAATGTGGATACGCTTTCTCCGCTGGCTTGCTCTTTATGGCACAGAGCAAGGACAGTGTGCCTGCTTGGCTGCATGTCCAACTCCATGTCATTTTCTCCACACTTCAGGTCCTAACACATTAAAGCATCTCTAACATCTAAAACAGTGCTATGGATAATGATTCATTACCTATAATGATTCATTGTTCATAGTGAATTATACTCCAGAAGATTTCCTCTGCTGACTGATCAGAGCCTAAAGCAATTACTTCAAGCTTTTTCCAAATTTTTAAATTCAAGTTAATAATGAACACAAGAGTCATCTGATTGCGATGTAATCAATCGAGAACAGGAGAGTCACAATAGGTGAGGTACTGGCTTCGCAAGTCATGAGTAAAGAAAAAAAGCTACTCTGCAATCTTTGGTTTCTCCATTTAAAAGTTAGGAAAATGTTATTTATCCTTAATGAAATCATAACAGCTTAGCTAGTTGGTGAAAAATTTAGGAGAAAAGACCTGAACATCTCCTCCTATTGATTCAGCGCTGGACACATTTCAAAATTCCATATTACATTTATGTTATCATCCTATAGCAGGTGCTATATTGTGGGATGGAGGAGACGTTGAGCTACTACAACTATTAGAGAAGGACACAAGTAAGCTTTGTTTTTAACTCCATCATTCAGTGATCCTTTTTTTCTAGTCTCTCTATGACATCCTACATCAGTTTGCTGGCCGGTGTCACTCTGAAATAAGTGGACATTCTTCTGGAAAGTATTAAAGGCATAACAAATAACAGCCTGTGATTCAATCAAGGCTGTTGAGAAGATAATCTGAAGGAATTTGAAAAGCAAAATATATACATGACATCGGCTGCGTTAGTATGGAGGATAATATATATTCATAAGGATAATACACGTTCATATGGACTCACAGCTAGAATACTACAGTACGACAGTGTTTACTTGCCCTGTGTAAAGCTATTTTATAACTGGCCCTCTCTCATGTCATTTTGCTCCATTCTTAAATTTGTCAAGGCAGAATTTCTGTAGCTGGCAGATTAATTGAGGATTTCCTAAATCTGCTGTACAGATATGACTAATGTCTGTGTAGACATAATTCTAGAAAACTAGTTACAATGAGTCCAGGACTCACAGAGAAAAACAGATCTGCCACCAACCATAATGTAAACCCAGTTTGGGGTGTGCAGGACACCTTTGAACAGTCTGATCGGCTGCTGATCTGAAACTGCTGATCAACTACAGACTTTGAAGACAGGGAGAGTGATGATTTCTGGAAGTGCTGGATTTAAAGCTCTTGTACCACACACTCTTACATGCATCTTGTACCACACACTGTTATATGCATTTATTTCTTTGTGGGAATTCCTGAAGAGAAATACAAAAATGGTAACTATGGGGCCTACTATTGACAATTGACAGAATATGTTTCCTTCTGATCCTCTCTGCCTTTGACACAGGCAGAAAGCCTACATATGTGCTTCTGGATTGTAAGTTCAGAGTGAAAAAAACCCAAAATGCTCCTCCATCTTTGAACCTAAAGTAAAACCATATGAATTACTGAACAAAGTTTGTAGTAGCATTTAAAGGTTTTCTTTGACGGCTGTAAGAGAAAGTGAAGGGATTGGTAATACTGCTTCTTCAAAAATTACATTCTACTGACAGAGACTTGCAGTTCAGTGAGTTTATTTCCCCACTTTCAACATGCCATATGGTAAAAACAATTAATTCTTATTTTTTAGATGTACATAAGAAGCATTCAGTCAGACTGAGGCAGAATGTGGCCTAGTGCTTTTTGAGATTTACCAAAGAATCTTTATTACATTGCTATGAATGATTGCAATATTTGTAACAGCATTATGAAGTCTATGCAAGAACAAGCCCACTTCAAGGAAGGCAGAAATCAATCCAGCCTGAAAAATAAGAACAAAATCCAATCCTGGTCTAGCACCTTATGACATAAATTCTTATTCAGTATGAGCTAAAAATGAATTTTAGATTGATGAAAGCCTTAGAAAGATTTATTTGACATAAACCATATGTGCTATCAAAGGAAAAAGAAAAAAAAAAGCCTCCTGGATCTATTTCTGTCTTACATAAACAAACTCAGCTTGAAGATGCCATGTTCATGTTTAAAAAGGTTCTTTCCTTCCATCACAAATTTATGTCCAGGGGAAAAGAGATCCCTGCCTACAACGCTGACAAATGCTGTTCTATTGAGAGTGTTCATCTCCTTCTTGGAATTGCTTTGTTATCAGTCATTTAAGAGTAGGATTCACAGCTTCCAGGTTTGGCACCTCATGATATTAACTTTTGTTAATAAGTTCCTAAAGCAAGAAGTGGTATGAGGGGACACGGAGGAACATGACTTTTTTGTCCTATGGGATTTAGAAACATATTTCTATACCAGTTTTTGTCTACATCTTGCAGTTTGATTTTGGGCAAATTATCCTATCTTAATACCCTATGCCAACGTTTCCTGCTTTTAAAAAGAGATAACAGCCATTTTAAGTGTCTGTAATCTGTAGATGAAAAACAGAACATCACGATAAGAATTGTTTTTGAGGGTGAAGGCAAATTACTACTTCTGGACTTTTACATTGCTTAATACTCAACAATATTAAGATGCTAGCAGTCCTTGTTCCCCTAGTAATTCTCCTGTATGTAGAAAAAACACTGAATATTTGAATCCCTAGTTTCAACAAGGAATTGGATGTATAGCATCTTGAATGATTTGCTTCATTTAATGCACGCCAGGGATCTGGGCATGTCATTAAATTGCAAGTATCATGATACATTTAAAAGACGAGTCTAAATTAGCTTCCTTTTTGCCTGCAAATTGTATATTAGATCTGGTTAGAATTCCTCAAACCCCCAAGCCTTCATTTATCAATGTAGTAATTCATCATGTCCTTTCATATTTTGTTTTGACCAGCAGTTCTACGTAAGGGATAACAATGTATGTGCTACTGTTACCAGGATTCAGTGCAAATGAGGGCTGTTAATGTGCTTTGAATGTCCTTACTACAGAATCATATTATCTATAATATCAAAGGTATTTCTCTGCATAACTATTATTGTGGGAAGAGGCAAGAACTGTTCTGTGTTCATGGAAAAGTACAAGGAGGCTTAATCATTTCTGAAAGACAATGCCTAGAAAGGAGCAGCTGGTGGGGCTAAATGGACATTCCATGAGGTATCTGTATACTTCGCAAAGAGGCACTCATTCCCCTAGCCTTTTCTTACAGTTGCCCAAGATAAAAACCAGCTTATACTCAGGGAGAAAGCTGTGCTTGTTCCAGTCACTGAATTTAAGCAAAGGTCAATCACAGTATGTCATGTATGGAGGAGAAATGCCTTCAGATAAAGTAGTAGCTTTCAAATGGACTGAATTAGAAAAAGCCTTTTCTCTGCTCTGCAAATCCTGCATGACACTCAGGATGCAAACCTTTCACAAAATATTCTACATTTCTATGATACTATAATTCAGTGTCTCTTGGCTGCCACAAAACTGCAAAGGTTTGCTGACATATCCCAAAGAAATGCCCAACAGAACTGTCATACCTGGCCCTGAAAACAGTGAAGCCTGTTTTATATCACAGATGTTAATACCATTTGGTGTATATATATATATGTAACAGTATGACTCATGTTATATTCCCTTGTTTGTACGCAATAATACTCGGCTGCTTCTTCCCACCTAGACCACTCACTCACCTTGATGCCCCTGAGATGCAGAGTACAACAGAAGTTAATTCTAAGTTTGTTTTAAACTGTGCATTTGGTCTGCTACTCTTTAACAGGGTATCAGGGCTGGAGGAAAAGGTGAATTCATAAACTTGTACTAAAAAGATTGATGTCAGAAAAGAACTTGATCTCAAAATAGAAATCCTCATGAGAGCTTTTTTTGACACTGGATTAGTGCGAAGGGGTCAAGTTATGGGAAGTTTTAGTCAGGTTCTCTTGTCACTTTACAGCAGGAGATGCCGCCTGCAGGATCTGAAAGCAAGAAGAATCCTGCTGGCTACAGCCAAAAAACAAATATTAGCTCTGAAACATCCTGGAACAGTATAAATTAGGCAATATTTGATTAGCCAAAATCAGCCAACAAAAGGATTAAAGTCAGGGAGAAAGATATGGAAAACCTAGGTCATAGCTTTAACTGGCATACTGAAAGAAAAAGTCCTATTTCACAAATCTGAAGAGCAGAGAGGGCCAAGTTTTGTCCTTTGTAGGTAAGAAACGATATGGAGTAATGCTAGAAACTTGCATTCACTATGTTGAGGGAGCAGATAGCTAACCGCATGCATAGAGAACTGTGCAACCTGGACCTGTGACTCATTATAGGATTATTGTTTGTGCCTTTTGTGTTGCTGGCAAAAGTCACATACAGCTGAAGTACAGAAGAAGAAAAGAAAGTAATCAGGCACCATAAAACCTTTGACCAAAGATACACTTCCTGGATGCCTTTAACCTTCCTTCTTTACTGAAATTACTCTCTTCCTCATTACATGATTTGGCAAACACTGCCCAGACCTCACAGAAACATCCAACGTGTGTCTTTGCAAAGGCTATCTTTTTACACCTGCAAAAAGATTTGCAATATCTAGAAGCCTTCTTTATAGCCATTACCCTATGTCATTGTCTTAATGATCAAAACCAGGAAAAATAACTTCTTCAGACATGCAGTTCTCAAACATTACAGTCAGGCGCCCTTCCCCAGCTCATAGAGATGTTTTTTGTATCACCACACTGATCTTTGCTTAAATATAATATTCACTTATCCATTTTTCGCTTTAATTTCTGTATATTTACAAATCTTCATTAGACTCTCTCTACATGTACATAATATTCAATGAAAATATTGAAAGTGACATAAAATAAATGATAGCATTTTCAGTAGAAGCTTGAAGAACAATTTAAAAAATCTGTTAAAAGACAATCAAGTCAAGGAGGTAAGTTAAAAGTCTATACTTTATGGATTTAAAACGTTGAGATATTTATTAATAAGAGCTGAGTCGGTTTATTGTTTCAAGACATTTTAGAATATTTTCCAGACTATACGTCATTAAATTTCATTCACTTCCGTGACTTAAATGTATGTAACTTCACCTTACTAGTTTATTTTATTTTATTTTATTTTATTTTATTTTATTTTATTTTATTT
>WYDI02015666.1:0-40525 GCA_009867235.2 Psittacus erithacus | reverse complement strand
TTTCCCTTCCCTTCCCTTCCCTTCCCTTCCCTTCCCTTCCCTTCCCTTCCCTTCGTTTTTCTTCCTTCCTTCCTTCCTGCCTGCTTTCCTGCCTGCCTGCCTTCCTGCCTGCCTCCCTCCCTCCGACATTACATATATCAATCACATTATGGTGGATTAGTGAGAGTCACTTAAAGTGACCTCAAATCAAATTTTATGCTTATGGAATTAGTATCCATGATTGCATAATTTGGGCTAAGTTATGTTCTAGTTTTCACCCATACTGTAAGTCATTGAGATTGTGGGAGTAATAACTGGGAAACATGAGCCAAATTTTTCTTTCAGTCAAATCAGTGTAAATCTGCAACGATTTATTTAAATTTAATGACCAATTATGATCTACCTCTTCATATTTAATAAAATAATTAAGTTATTAATCTTTAACCAATAACTGTATTTCAATTAAAATTGAGAATGTTTCAGAAAAATAGCATTTTAGGAAAATAAAATATTTTTGTCAAAATTGGTGATCATAATAAACATCCCTGCAAGTCTGTGATGATTAAAGAATAGCAGGAGAAGGAAAGCCTGATTAATGTTTCATTGTATCCATTTAATACACCTGTATCATTTGTATATTTTTCTAAGCTGTCCTGCTGTCATTTCTTCCCATCTTCTGATCATGTTTTATGACATATATTCTAACAAAGAGTATAAAGCAATTCTGGGTTCTGTTCTATTGCTGAAGTGGTTAATAATAGTGTGGTTGCCAAACAACTCTGCTGTTCTCTTTTGATTGTCAGGAGTTAAAGTAGCACTGCCAAACTGTTTCAATCCTTTCTCATAGGTGAGAACATTTGGAATTAAGATTTTTCAAATATAGTTTGATTTTTGGTTTATTTTAAAGTAAATTTAGCTGTCCAGTTGTTAAACTGGCACATTTCCTTTAAAATACAATGTTTTCTCTGCAGGGAAATTAAGTTTTTTCACATGGTCTTTCTAGTGAGAGATAATGTCCAGAATAATAACTGCACATCGACAATCTTTCTTGAAGGTTCTGACTATGGTGACAGACAGCAAGAACTTTTGTTCGATTTTATTTGAGCATGTGGGTGGAATAGCTGTTCCTGTCCTTGGCTCAGCCGCGTCCTTCACAGATATTTGAATGAGTTAATTATAGTTTGTTACCTAATGACATAACTGCTTTCTGAATCCCACAGAATGACAATCTCTGATCAAAATACTTCTTGTTCCTGTATTTCCTCATCAGGAAGAAAACCATTCTCTATGTGTATGCACATACAGGATTCTTTTCTGTAATATTTTCTTTAAGCCCGATGGTGCTGCCGCATGCATACCTACTTCAGATTCCATGATTTAATATCTGTCTTACAAACCAATTGATACTCCCATGCTGTTTTACTAGTGAAGAAACTTGCAGCATCATGTTCCTGTTCACTTATTTAAAAGTCAGAGTCCAGGAGAAGGAAGAAACACCTGCTAGACACTAGTCATATTAATAGTCACCTCACAACTACAGTTGACAAAAGAAATAGATGATTCCAATATATGAAGATTCAGTTCATCTAGTAATCATGTTTCCACCTGCTTTCCAAGTGCTTAGACATTCTCTCCTCTTGCATAGAATATGTGACCCCATCACTTATGTATCTGAGCTGAATTCTGCACCTCCCTTTTTCCTCAACACAGGTTCCCTCTCTGCAGTAGAAACTGCTGCTGTTTCTGTTTCAAACAAGTGCTGGTTGCACTTTTCATAGATGTGAAGTCTTCACTGTGCTGAAAGTAAAATCCTAATGACTCCTCATCTTCTGTAAGTTATCAGTTAGATTCGTCTTTTTCACAAAGTCACTGGCTGCTGAGATGGAGGTGGACCATTAGGCAACAGGGTTGTTCTGAAGTTGTTTCTAAAGCAGGCCAGGGTTTGCCCAGTTTCTAGATGCGGTATCCTTGCCCCTGTATATATAGCCAGCTCTAGGAATATTTGCAGTTCATATCCAGCTTAAGTCCTACTCACTTTTGCCAGTCTTAAATGCACAGATTTTGGCTTGTCTTCTCAGAAAAGCTGCAGTTTATCATTGCAATAGACATGAGACATTTCCTTCTCTAGAACAAGATCAGATATATTTCAAACTCTTCCATTTAACTCACCAAAAATACTCAGAAGAATTTACTTCTGAAATTAGTTTAGCAAGTATGTTCAAAAATAGATATTCCTAACTGACTGATCAGAATCATAGTTGAAAGCCATCACAGAGTCTACTCCAGTTTTCAAAATGATGGTGTGTCTTTTACTCTATCAGCTTTAGCTTTACAAGTGCAATCTATCACCTGGTTATTTTTCTGGGAGAAAACAGGCACATGGGGTGCTGCAGGGCAGAAGCTTTCCAGGACCATTCCAGAGTTGTACTTGAATCGTCGTCTTCTTTTTTTTTTTTTTTCCCTACCCCATGTTTTTTTTCAAAGGAAGAAAAAATAATTGATTTAAAAATGAGAAAAAAAAAATTGGGTTTTTCTTTTACTTCCTTCTAGAAGTTTATGGCACTATGTACTTTTGAACTGGGAAATGTCTATACTTTCTTGAAATGGCCGCAGAATATAGTAGACAATTATTTGTTTAAATGCAGTTGTGAAATATTAAAAGCCATTTTTGCCATTGCTGGGTTTTACTCAGACGTATTCATTAGCCTTTCAGTCAAAGGGTCTGTGAACTCTGTGAACTTGTTAAGAGCCCAATGTAGTTCCAGGTTGTTCCAGTTACAGACAAAAGCCCTAGGAAAATGTGCTGTGTTAGTCTGTTCTGATATAGCGATCCTTGCTGAAAGCAAATCCTATAGAAGACCACTGTGGAAATTCAGAAGTTGTAGCAATTAAGCAGATTAAATTTATCCCATGGACTTTAATAATTATTTCCAAATTCCTTTTCTCTGTCTCAAGATTGTGTTTCAGTATCCTAGAGAAAGGCTAATATTACTGATGTGATAATAATGTAAACACTGTGATTGCAAAGTACTGCATTTGTGGGTTTTCTTGCCTTGGAAAGTCTCAGTCAAGGAGGACATTTTCTTAAATATTTTTAAAATTAATTCAGCTGTTATCAAGAAATCTATACGAATGTGCTAACTAAGGAATTTTAACATGTTATGATGTTATCAATTGTGTAACCACCTAAGTCATAAAATAGGTTTCAGTCCAGTGCTGTCTACTCCATAACTGCAGGGTGTCTTTCAAAAATCATTCACAAAATGCTACATAGTAAAAATAGATGAAGACATTTTTTCTGGTCTATATGTATAAATATTATCATATAGCATAGTATATATTACAATATATTGTAATATATTATCATATATTACAATAGTACATTTGTATAGATCATAAGGTACTATTTGGTTCAAAAGAATGTTTTGGTGAGATGGAAATAAAATCTTGGGATTCAGGGTTTGGGTTTTTTTCAATTTTGAAAGGATGCAAAAATGCAGTTTCAAAACCTTACAAATACGTTGAGCTTTTTTTTTTTTTCATTGTGTACATACTGATGTATCTTTATAATATTATATAGTGGCATGCATGTGTACATTTCCTACCACCATACATCTACAAACACATAAAGATATGCATGTATCACACAACAAAGATAGTTGCATTATGTTAATTGAAAGAACTGTAACCCATTCTGAATCCTAGGATTATATGTACAATACAAAATTGCAATATCCATTTATGAGTTTCAAAATTTCACTGAACTTCCTCCACAAAGCAATATGTTTGTTCAAACTTGTGTTTGTGTGCTTGTTAGAGCAGTTTTGCAGCATGACTTGATCGTTAATAAAAGAAAGGAGTAGCTGACAATTATGATTATAAGCTTGGTGAGGTCAGAGAAGGAAGCCTGTCATACAGTGTAGCTGCCCAAAATGCTTTGTACATTTGCATTTTAAGTCTGAAGAAATATGCTTTGCCCATCTAGTTCTTTAAGGGCATTTTTTTGACACAGACATGCAGTATTGTCTCTTTACAGTTTTTGGTATAACCTTCTTCTTAGTATCTTGTTTCTCTGACGTGTGATGGTCTGCATAAGGTCTGTTTGGGTGTCAAGGATGCTACTTAATGTTTATTGAAAGGGAGGAGAGGGCAAAAGTTCTCATGATATGAATTTTAAAGAGTTGTGAAGAAAGGGTTAAAATGTTTTGAACTAGCCATGCGTTTCACTAGAGTGATTAGGTGTAACTTCCAATTAAAGATCAATAAGGCCTTTAAAATGATTTATAAAAATGGATTAGCAAGAAATGTCCATTTAGAAACTACTGTGAGTAAAATCACTATACTCTGTCATATTGATCGGGCCTTTATGTCTAAACACGCATTAACTGGGGCAGACAATAAAAATTAATCCTCTTCTTTCGTAAAATGGAAGGTCATTTTCCCAACTGTCCCTAGGGGGAATGATGTCATTAAACATGCTACTAAGACATTTTATTAAATCTGACTAGGCTGTTTGCATAAAAGTAAATTAGAACAGTCAATATTGGAAAGAAAGGGATTTTAAGAAGCAATAACTAGAGGTATTTATTGTAAGTGTATTATACAACAGATGCATAATTAAATTCAAAACAAGCCCATTAAAATAATGTTAAGGGCCTGGGTTAAAATGACAAAAGGCAAGATTTTCAGAGCCCTAAGCATGCCCTACTGTACCTAAGCATTTCAGGGGTTTCTAAGCAGTAGGGGACTTCACATACCATATGTGCTGATATTTTCTGCTCCCTCTCCTCCAGGGTAATTTATAAATAAAACCACTGAGCAAAGGGGTGAAACTGTAACTAGCACCAGCCTGACCAAGGCAGTGCCCTCAATAAAGCACCTGCAGTTTAGGTTTGAGCATACATCTCTTTACATTCATGTTCTCTCGGATAAGAAGCATCCTGCAACACCAAAAGAAAAACAAAAGAAGAAAAGTCTTTTAAGATTATGCTCTGCTGAAGGTGTGTGGCTTTCAAGCTGCTGCTGCCCAGAGAAGCCATTTGCCCAGTCCTTGGCAATAGCAGAGGTGGTAGAGCTTTTGCCTAAGCATAGCATCTCCACCGGTGGCACCCTGTGCAACCATTCATGTCTGAATGCACCCTAGGGCCACTCCTGAACCAGGTACTGTATGAGAAACAATTTTTTTGAAGATTAAAGTCAGAATTTCAAGTTGCCTTCCTCTGTGTCCTTATTCGGTGCAGAACTCACTGCCAAACCTCTGAGCAGGTGATCTGCTTCCCATTCCTTCTGCTCTGAAGCTTGTGATTGACCTGCTCCCTTCTAGGAAAAATTCAGCAGCAGTTAAATTGTTGAGGCCACTGCATATTGTACTGATCACTTATGATTGCACTGTCTCCACAATCTCTAGTCAGCTATACACAACAATTTTTTGTCTCCTTCTCTAGGTGAGATTGTAGCTGATATGGTGTATAGGACATCTTTTTGTTAGGACTTCAGCAAGTGGAGGTCTTGATTATTGCCAGACAACTAGGCTCCCATTTTAATTCTGATAGCATATACCCTAATGCTGCTTTTATTATTTCAGAATGTTCTTAGTAAACCAACACTGAATGGTTCCTGCATTTTGCCAAAGATATTATATATAAGATAAAGATAAAAGATTTTTTTACCCCCAAAATCCTAAATTAAATCAGGTCAGGATATGAATCTGAAGTTTGAATAATTCACAGAATCATAGATTCATAGAATCATAGAATTATAAAATCATAGAATGGTTTGGGTTGGAAAGGACCTTAAGATCATCTAGTTCCGACCCTCCTGCCATGGCCAGGGACACCTCACACTAAACCATGTCACCCAAGACTCCAACCAACCTGGCCTTGAACATGGCCAGGGATGGAGCATTCAGAACTTCTGTGGGCAACCCATTCCAGTGCCTCACCATCCTCACAGTAAAGAACTTCTTTCTTATATCTAATCAGTTTGACAGACGAAAGACAATCTTGTGATTGTGAAACTCAGACTTGAGATCTGGGTTTCATGCTTGGTTGAGTCCTAAAGATCCCATGCCACACAGTAAACATTTTGAGTCAGACCTTACAAGGTCAGACCTCAGGTCAGACTCTGAGCTGCCTTGTGATGGCAGCTGTGTAAGTGCTTCAGAAAGATATCAGTAGAGGGGGGTTAATCTGTAATCAGCTGAGAGGAGCAAGGAGAGAGGATGGATGCCATGGGCATGGAAAGGCTGCAGATCATCATGGGGCTTGGAAGCATGGATGTAGAACTGGCTGAAAAATGTAGTAATAGTGCCTCTGCCTCATGCCTACTTAAATATGAGGTTTTCTGTTTCTTCATTTTACCCAAAGAGTAAAAATCTGAATAATTTCAGATTTTGGAAGATGATTGGCTGAGAAAAAAAATGGCCAACTAGAAATGACAATTTGACCATTTGAAGTCTCCTCCCTTATCTCCTTGCAATAAAATGGTTACAACAATCTTCAGATGTTATTGATTAAGCAGAAAAAAAGAATAACTCCATAATATCTACTAGTTTCCTAAACTGTTTATTGAGAGGTTTGAACATATAAAGACTTTCTTGTGATATTTACTTCTGTTTCATGGCCTGAACCCCTGAAATTCATTGTTGACAAATGCATTAAACAATATGGCAATAAAACTTTGACATGGAAAGAAATACAAGGTTTCATAAATTATTTGTTAGGTAAATAAGTTCACGCCATGTACCTCTTCAAAGGAAATGTTTAAGCACGTCTCCTACGTGGTATACAGTAAGCAATATGTATGGAATCAGCTCTGCAGAGAATACAGATAGTGATTGCCCAATTTGAACTCATTACCAACCTAAATCTGTTTGGTTTGTTTTTTTTTTCCCTTCCACCAAAGCTTCAATATGCATCTGATCTCAGAATATTGGATTTTTCTTTGAGGAAAGAAATAAATTACTTATCTGGGGAATAAACCCAGTCTCCTCTCACTGCTCACCATATATATTGTGCTAAAATAAGTTTCACTGATTCTAATGTAAATCTCTAAAGCTGAACCATGATAATATGAGTTTCTGTATTTTATGTGGTACGTAAGTAGGTTGCATTTTAGAAAAAAAGTAGGGAGAGAGATTAGTAATTATACCTAAGGAGGAAGGGAACAGGCTCAAATACCTTTAGGGTCTGAAACTCCTTAACAGACTAGGAAAAACTGCTCAAACACATTTGTTTTGGCTTAAAATTAAGGTGTATCTAGCAATATGACTGATTCCCCCCATCTCCCTTTTCACACACACATTTTGTGACATCATGATTTTGTCTACATGGGCAATTCTTACCAGTCCAAACCAGCCTGCATTACTATTAAAAAAAATGTATCATCCTTTATAAGGATGTCATTGTCAACATTTCTGGGGAATAGTCATTCTTGCAGAAACAGGAATTAATTTATCCGTAGCATGCTGTTATCTGACATGTTGCTTTTCCACATAGCTTTGCTGCTAACCCCAAATGTCCAATTTGTTTATTGAAATACCTTTTTCTAGCCCGAAGTCAAGGTATCTGGGTGATAGCTCTCTGTGCTAGCACAGACAGGTTCAGCTTCTTTGCATGTCCAGTGTCTATCAAAGATACCTCACATGCTCCTCCACGATGCCTCACATTTCTTCAGTGTCCCAAATAGACTGTGGATCATATCTATCCCCAGAATACTTCAACTTGTCAACAGTACCGAGTATAGCAGTGACTGCACAGGATCAAGGTTCAAGGATGGCTTCTAAGAACAGAGAGGGAAAGGTGGAGCTCCATATTGGTGTGACTATTTTGCACTGTTACAGCAATTCTGACAGGATTCCAGGCTGGAAATAGCATCATTTTGATGCCAATACGATGCCAATGGGCAGAAGGACTCCAGTAAATAAGCAAAAGATGATATTTTTCTTTTTTTTTCAGGATGATGTGCATGACAGACGAGAAACTGTTGGATGTCTAAAAATCCAGGTGAGGATCTATAGATTGATCCAGTCACCCAGGTTGCCATTCCCACTGTCACCAATCTTTTGGTTCTTGGAAATGCTTGGAATGTCAAAGGCATGATAGAAAAGACTGGTAAGCATCACAATGCATGCAGTGGTACTGTGCTGTATAATACAAACTGAACATTTATTGCCAGTTACGGATATGGACCTATTGCGTGGAAGTGAGGTAGTATAATTTCCAAATACCACTATTTCTCTTTCCAAATTGTAGCTTCCCTGGAGATCCTGAGAACAGGCAATTACAACTGGTGACTGTGCTCACTGTAGAAGGGGCTTCTCCCATAATCTCTAGCTACTTGTCACTGATACCTTCCCCCATCTTTCTTATCATGCCATGTGCCAGCTTCTGGATCAGAACAGCTCTAGACAACAATACACTTACTATTTGTTCTCTGATGGCCTCATTTCCTTCTCTATGCCAGCTGGGCCAGATTTAGGAAGCATACTACATCATGTGGCTGTTAAGAGCCATCATTCTGTAGCTGCATTATAAAGTACCTATCATACTTTTATCATCCAGGAAATTAATCCAATTAATCAGTGCATAATTATTACGCGCACAAATCTTTAGAAGAGTTTGTTGGTTTTTTTATATAAAAATCTTATCAGAGCCCTTTTTTCAATAAAACCTTACTAAGTTGTTCGGTTTATTCTTTTATCAATAATAATTATAATCTAAGAAAAGCACTTTGCAAGAACTTCAATTTTTTCAAAGTTATTATCTAAGTACATTACAGCAACTGCCAAGAAAGACAGACAACATATTATACAGCATTAGTAAGTCAGAAAAACCTCAGTGCCACACAATAATTTTAAAATATTTGCAGCTCTATCAAGTGACATCTGAAGTACAGAAAGGTTTAACACTTGCATAGTGAACCTATTTTTTCCTTTACCCTTTAACTTGTGAAAAGGTCTTTCCTGCCATGCAGATATGCAGGAATTATAACTTGTTTGAAAAACAAAAAGTTACCTGGGAATTTGTAAAGAACAGGCTTTCCAGGGAGCAGCAGAAAAAGTGCTATGTTGGTTTAAACCTATCTGGTCTACCAGGGAGACTAGGGAAACAGACAGGGAGACAAATAGGAAGTTGATGGTGTTAACGGATGGAAGACATTCTTCTCAGAAAACATTCTCTGCCAGATGAGGCAGCCCTCTTCTATCTCTTTCCCCTTAGGCACGCTGTTGCATATCCTGATTTTAGGGAACTTGTCATGTTGAGAAGAAAAATTCTTGGTTTGTTCTGCTATCACACTTTCCTGGCCTGGCAGGGAAAACAAGTGGTAGATGGCAGCTCCGTTTCTTTGATCCCTCTATCTCTATTTCAGACAGTGGGATTGAGGCCAATCACATCAGTCCCTCAAATTCCTGACCAAGCTCAAAAAAAAAGGCCTAACATACTGTTTAGGATCCCTTTTTAACCTTTTCTCAAGTGATGCCAAACTTCCAAATTTTATGACTTGAAATCTCACTTGTCCTTTACTATAATATCTTGTTACTAGAATTGCTTTCTTTGCTGACATATTTAGTAGTCTACAGATTTAAACCAAATCATGAAAGATTTTGATTTTGATTTTTGTTAGAAGTGTTCCCACCTAGCTAACATCATGGTACAGAGAATGATTTAATTCATAATAAATCACCATTAAAGTGAAGCCAACAACTTTGGAGAGGCAAGGGCTGTGGCATAGTAAGAGGAATTACGCTATTGTCAAAGCTTGGTGTACAGATACAGAGTGATTGTACTTCTGTGTGTGTCCCAGTGTGCATGAAGTGCAGAATCCCACATTATGTAAAGATTTTAAGTAATAGAAAGGAGTGCAGGCTACCCACCCACAGTGCTGAATGCATACCCTGAATGACAATCCTTGTGTGACAGCAGAGGTTTATAACGGTGTTACCTTTACTTAAATGCATGCTCATGTTTATAGGAACCATTAAATGATTTCCTTGAAATGCAGATTTTCTAGAGGAGAGAAACCCCACATACAGGTAGTTCAGAACCATTCTACAGCCCAATGTACTACTCACCAACGTAGCCAGTATGTTTACAGACCAACTTCTGTTAGCACTGTCATAGTTTCTCCAAAGGAACCCTGTTTATCAATTTCTGCATTGTTCGTCTGATTCCCCTAAGCCTTTACCAAAGACCAATAGACATTGGCTAAAAAGTCTGCAATTGTCAATAAAAATGACAAGACATACTTACAGAGCAAAAATATTGAAATCCTTGTTTTGGTCTGATTTGGCAGCAGGAAGGATCCAAGCAGTGTATCCTGTGCTAGTAAAATCTGAGGGCAGCTTGGATTTTTCTGTCAGAGGAGAAGAGGACAAGAGGACAGAGCATGATGTGCTGGAAGGTGAATAGCTATATGCATACAGAGTACTCCAGGTTAAAATTATTGTATGGAATACTGCCTAGAAGCTCCTAGGCAATTCTCAGGAAATCTTTGGCTTTGCTGTTCTGCTGTTCTGATGAGCTTATTTGCCTAGTCTTACACTATCTGAGTAAAAATAAGGAATTTATAACATTAAGCATTACTATCTGAACACAGCTATCCCTTGCTCAGAATAAAGAAATTCTGATTTTATAAAGGTTTCCATCATCCTAAGGGTGCTCACTGTACTTTTTTTCTTGTTCTGTCTTTTTACCCTTAATATGCTCATTCTTCTCTAGACCAGTGTACAACTGTTTCTGTGATAGGGCCATTCAGTGGAATAATACCCCCTCTGCACTGCACACCTCTTCAGATTTGTCTCTCAGCCTTTCCTCAAGCAAAGCTCAAGTGAGAGCCCAGAATTAACAGAAGCCAAGAAAAGAACCTTCCTGGAATGTATTTTGTATGTGTAAAATTTTATTATTTGTGCTTTTTTCGCTGAAAGCCTATTTCCAATGGTACTGCTGATGTTATTGGACAGGTAAGGACTGCATTCAGTTGAAAAGCTTTACGAATGTATTCATGGCAGTTAGTGTAATAGCGGAAGTAACTGGTGTTCATAAGTACACTGCTTCCTTCACACTGAATTTTCTTAGTGTACTTTGGTAATTATGGTCAGCTTTCTCTGACATTTTTCTTTACTTGATTTTCCCATTAATGCAGGGATTTAACTCTCCCCTTTCTTTAATTCAAATTATTCCAGCCCCAAATTGGCCATTGCATCCCATATCTGCACTGACTTATGGACATAAGACAGGGGAATAGCCTGGAATGTTGTGTGCTGAATTTCTGTAACTGCAACTCGCAGCCATTTAGTTCAGAAGGGTCCATATGTCATTAACTCCTCACACCTTGGTTAATCAATTGCTTGTCAATATCCCAAACAAATTTAAGGTCATTAACGAAGACCAACATTCACAACTGTAATTTGTTACAGGGAGGGAATGGGATAGTCCTGGAGCATTGCTAGTACCTGGGTGTCTGCAATGACCTGAATTCTGCTGCACAACTAGTGTGTGATCCCACGTGGTAGATCAGTGAAACGTCTTAACATTCAGCATCCAACAGACCCAAGGCAACCACAAGAACACTGAAACTGGGATTAATAGTATACTATAAATGCAGTGCAACTCCCCTTGGTGCACAATGATATCATCTAATCCAATAATACATATAATGAGCTTTAATTTTTTATTCTTGTGTTTTCTTTCATTTAGTTACAAACCCCGCTCCATAATTTAATCAATGTTAATGTGAAACAATATAATTTTTGTCTGGATGACTGTTGTAGGGCTTTATACATTTGGAGATTTAGAAACTTACCTGATTTTTGTCTAAATTTATTAATGACTGAATTTGATCTTTTGAGATCACGCTGATATCTTACCTTAAATTATTCCTTGCCACCAAATAGATTTACAGAAGCTCATGATCTCTTATCATGCTTGCTGTTCCTATCCAGCCATCTTCTTAGATAATGGCCTGTCATATTTAAAAAGCAGCCATGGCAGACGAGTGCTTTATGAATGCGACTGGTGAGTTTGCTGTTAGACCTAAAGTTTCACAAGGATAAGCAGTTCCCTGGGAGAAGGTGCATAAGGGTACCTCAGGTTGGATGGAGGCTTTTCTGACTGTTTCTTGGGGAGCAGAGCTATGAGCACCAGGAGATGCTGGCATGTTAAGGTAGCAGTAGGACACATTTGCCTTTGTTCTCATTCCACCATCTGTCTTGTGTTGACATGAGTAAAGAGAAGATGGTTGGGGGAAGCTGTGTCATAGATAACAATTTCTACTAGGATGCAGCAAGCATCATTGCAGAGTTGCAGTACTGCAGCTGCCAGGGGGAGGGATACTGGATATTTAGAGTAGAATACCCAGACTGTGTGTTTTACATTGTAAAATTAATAATTTTTCAGAATCACTTTGTTTTGGAGTTAGTTTTTGCTTGCAATTGGGGCTAGATGGAGCTGTGGGGGTTAGAAGAAGAAAAAACTTATTTGTGTTTTAGAAAAATCCAGCGTCTTCCCGTACTTTTGCTATGTGATTAATTTACTTCAAAAGGGCTTTAACTTGGCTCTCAGAAAAGGATATAACAGCCATAACCTGTCCTTTAGGTAGGCTTTCACTTCACTCCAGATGTCCTGCCAGTGCCAGCCCTTGTACCACTTTTGCTCCGTGGAGTTTCCCTGAAAACAGGTTATTATCAGATGTCTTCTTTCAGGCAATTTCTGATGCTAGAATGACTGAAAGACTTTCAATATAATTCAAAATCAGGTGGCAGCCAAGGCTTAAAGCCACCTCTATATGGGTCACCACATTCCTGTGAGTTCTTGCCCTAGCTGGAGAAAAAGGAAACCTGAGACTCAGGTCTCCCACTTCTTTATGTAGTCCTTATAATTTTTAAATAGCACATACACATCACATGCTTTATTTGGTACAACAGATTAAAAAAAACAACAAAACCAAACAGACAAAAAAACCAACTGTGAAGGAAAAGGCACCATTCTGAATAAATTTTTGGAAGAAGCAGCTCCTGTCTGAGCTACTGCATGCCTGTCCTTTTTGTTTGCAAAGCCACGCACCAGGGGCATAAATGCTAGTCTCACATGAGGTGAAGAAGTTATGGCATGGAGCTGTGAGAATATGGCCTTTATCTGCATTCTGGGAATGGTTTTGTTCTGCACTCTCTGCTACGTGACAAGGAAGGACTAAAAAGCCTGGACACCCAGACAAAAAGAGGGCCATTTAGCCTTTTCACTGAAGTCTAGGATCCTTGCTGAGGGATTATTTTATGCAGGCCTGTGTTTTGGCTAAGGGGGTCTGTTTTTTACTCAAAGCCAGGCAGCAGATGTCAGGCCTCAGAATTACTCACAAAATGATGACCTTGCTGGGTCAAGGCCTATACAACCTGCTTTGCCTCAAGCTGTGTCAAACACAAGTGGCAGAAAGACTTTCCCCAGGCAGGCCTGTCTGGGCAACCAGCTATCCCCAGTTTTCCCTGTAGATTGAATTCCTTGTGAAATTCTACAGCTCTGAGAAAAAAACCTCCTGACAGTTAACTTAGCTTTTTCTTTTTATTTAAGTAATGAATAAGGCAGTGAAGGTTTTTTAGGGGGTAGAGGTCTAACGCATTATTATGCTATTTTGTAGTAACAATTTGTATTGTCAGGAAAGTTTGTTTGGGGTTTCCATGTGCGACTAAAATATGTTAGTACAGATAGTGTCAAATATAGAGATGATACGCTCGAAGAACCAAATGTGAAAACGAGGGCAGTATATGAAATGCAATCCATGGCAAAATCGCGTTGTGTATTGGATGTAAATATCTTCAGTGTGATGATCTTTAGGGGGGAAGAACAGCTTCTGTGATTAAGAACAGCAAATTATATTTGCTATAGCTATTGTCTTATTGGGAAATATTCACAGTCAAGGGTTTAAAAATGTAATAAAAAGTGGATCAATATGTGTTTGAGGATTTCATCAATTGCATATTAACAGCGCTAGTCCTTCTGACCTCTTTTCTTTGAGCTATTCCCTTGATCAGAGAAGAAATGATCTAATAAATTATGGGTTTATTCATCCATGTGCTGAATTCTGTTTCATATTTCTTTTTGCTTGCATACAAAATTAAAAAACAGTGTTCGATTCCTGAACATGGTTCTGACTCTTATAATGATGGATGAGTATCTCAAGTTTTATAAGCAAAGATTTCAAACAAATTTCTGCAGAACAAAAATCAGAGAATTTTAAGTTATATCATAAGATATTTAACACTTCCGTTCATACCAGTAAAGCTTGGCAAATCAATGATAGCAGTTTTCACATTAAATAGGCCCTTTTGCACAGGCTGAATTTTTGCAAGTGGATCACAAAGTTCTGGAAAATTTTGTGTTTTGCTTTTCCTTTTGTGCATTTGTGCATAAAGGTCACTGCAAGTGTTATTCACTGATCTGCCTTCTGTATTTTGTGGTGACCTGCATGTGTCATTTGCTCTTAGTTTTGTACCCCACATGATATTTCAGGATGATATTCCTGAAATTTAAATATTTTACAGCATAAGAAAGCACCAAACTCTTTTTAGGACACCATCAAAATGAGAACAAACAAAATATGAAAGATTTTCCTGTTGTCTTTTATATTCCCTCCTGAGAAAATCAGACACAACTTGTTTCATGTGTAAAGAAAATAATTAACTTAATGTTAAACTGTTACATGTATAACTATAATGGCAGTGACTCAGTGGTGAATTGGGCCTAATATTTATGTTTGTATTTGAACAAGTGAGCTTAGCAGTAATAAACTTTTACTTAGGAGCATTCCGAGTTGCATGGGTGCAAAGAATGCTGCCCATTAATAAAGTCAGTAAGAGGTTTTCTATTAACATGCGTGGAAAAAAGGCTTAATGCCATTTTTGTTGTCACACGCATATTCTTTTTAGTATAGAGTAAAATTTTCCTGGATAGGGATACTGAATGTTATGTAACTCAGAATAACATACATATTTTTTCTTAATTTACTTCAGTGTGTATGTGAAAATGCATGTAAAATCATATTTATTTATAACTCCTAACTCCAGCATTTTTGAAATGTGTCATCTTTACTAGGCCTCTATGCTTTAAGAAATAGTGTTTCACAGAAAACACAGTGCTGAATTCTCTGCAGTGTTTGTAATACACATAGCTGTCCTAAATCACACTTGCTTGATACTCATTTAATTGTGAATACTGTGTTATAAACGTGAAGGGACTTGATGTTTTCACCTAGTACCAAATCTGGTATAGAACAAATAACATGGAGAAGGGAAGATTTGCTTAGGAAAATGTCTTCTTGAAGAACATTTCTATACCACATGAACTTTTGTTGTGTCTGCACATTCTGTGTAATAACGTTTTCTGCTTTTGTGGTTAAAGAGAAACTATCCCCAAGCTCAAGGAGTATTGAATCAGTTCCTGTTCAGGGCTATTGATGTATTGCTCCCTTTACCCTGAGACTTTGTTCAGAGCTATTAAAAAGGGAAAAAAGGTTTGTACACATAATCACGGAAAGCTAACTTATTTGTCTATTCAACATCACAAAAGTCACATGAAGATCAATGTAAAATTCTGATTTTTATTATTAGGAACTTGACTTCTAGTGCTCTGTTCTTCTGGAAGAGAACTGCAGTCTCTTTAAAAAATATCCAGTTTTATCCCTCTTTCTCTCTGTAAAGATGGCTATAACAAAAAGAAATTAAAATTTAAAAAAAAGGGGGAAAAAAGGTATCTGTAGTAAAGCAAAATAGTTATTCCTATCAGTATCATCCATTCTGATGATAAGAGGCATACAAAAGATGTGGAGCTGAATGATTTTCTAAATGAGTGCTGGAAACTAGTAATTTCTAGTACTAGATCTACCCAGGTTTTGTTCCTATTTCACTCTTAGGTTTATCTTCAGTACTACTGTCAAATAGTCCTGAGAAAGACCTATCAAATTTAATTCCTTCCACATGTCACTTTTTGAAGGTGTACTGTATGGAAACTAAGGAAATATTCCCAGAATCTTTATTCACATGTTTTTTGATGAATCTATTCCAAAGAAGGTGTCAGTAAATAAAAAGCATTAAAGCAAATGCAAACCCATTTATTGCAGAATATAGGACACTTTTATTTTTTCTAGAGTTTATTCAATACATAGGAAAATAATGCATTTATTTATTTATCCTGACATTTCTTGATAGTTTGCAGTGAAAATACTAATCTATATTAGAAATAATCACCTCTCGAAGTATCATGAAAGTTTTTAGTTGAAGGTCAGGCTCATATGCGTATACTCTGTTTTGAAATAATCTGATTCAACAAACAATCCTATTGACCTTATGAGGATTGTTTCATTAGGGAAAGCAGAACTTCACCACAGTAAGCAGAAGAAAGGTAAAAAGGTATTTTCTTTAAAATCACAACAGAGAAGAACGATGAAAACCAATATGGAGTCCTATAACTGTGAGAATAGCATGACACAATTTACCTTGAATTAAACGATTGTTAGACTTGTCCATTCTTAGGGAATATTACAAAGACATTCTGGTACTTAGGTAATATGAAATCGCTCAGCTTGAAAATATTCCTTGTTCACAGGAACTGAAGAGCTAATCTTAGGGTTTTGTCATGTGAGTAGGAGCGTTGCCATTTGAGATTAAATGATGCTTTTGAGCACTGAAGTTTTAATACTTCTTTGATGCACAGATACAAGCGAAACTGTCTTACACAAGTAAAAACTATCACCAAGTTATTTTAGTTGCATCTTCCTTCAGTCAGAATTCAGTGCCTCAGAACAGATCCAACATTAAGTCTTCTTTATAAAATCTCAAAAGATTTATTAGAAGCAACCTGGCCTTTTTTGGAAGCAATTGAGAGACCAGCATTGCGTCAACCCAGAACATATTTAGTTTTGTATGTCATACTTTAAAAAAACTTTATAAGTGGTAGATCTAGACTGATTGCACATATTCTGGGTGCTTAATGATATGCAATGCCTAGAGAGACAAAGCATACAATTATAAAGACGTCATTCATGTAGGCACATGAATTATATAATAAAGGTTGTGGTTTTACATCTACTAACCTCAGAAACTGTGATATCCAACAGATTGATTTTGTGCAGTTCCTGATAATCTCTTCTCTGGGTACTTTTGCTTTGCTAGATTTTCAGTTGATTGGCAGGCTCATCCCTACATTACCTCATTGAGCTGACTTTGAGTCAATGTCCCAGTTTTCTCCATATGCAATCATACTGCTTTCTTCATTTCCCATTGAACAGGACAGATGTTCACATGAAGATTTCCTTGAATGTTCACTTCAAGGAAAGAAATAACTATTTTCCAACTTTTCTTTCTCCTTGGTTTTTGGCTGTACAGAATATGTCATCCATGAACTATGCTCCTTGTCAGCTGGGACATTATGGAGAAACAGGGTTCTGAGTACAAACATCCTAAGTTCCAGTCCCATTAAAAAAGGCAATTTCCCCTCATGGTAGGTCAAATTGTACCTCAGTTATATCCATTCAAGCCATGGGAGCTGAGAGATTAATTTGGCCCTGTATCTGTGCCTTCCTTCAAAAGACAACAGCACTGTGAGGAAGTTAGTCATCTGAGGGTGCCAAAATTTGCTGCTCCAGGAATGAACTTTTCCACACAGGAGCAGATAAAAATGAAAACAACTTAAAAAAATTCAATTAGATTAGCAGAGACAAGTGTTTGCTTGCCCAGCCATTCCTGAGCAACAATTTATTCCTAGGGTGGTGCAAGAGACTCAAGCCAGCGGTCAGCAAGCTGACAAATCTGTCAGCTTTGCTGGGTGGCTGTCAGTCAAACCAGGTGCCCGCTGTGTGTTGTGGCGCTCTTTGTATTAACACCCTGCTGAGATAATTCTTTTTTATCCTTTTTTTTTGCCACCAAGAGGGTCTGCCACCACACTGCTGTTTTTCATCTTGTTAATTGAGTCATTTATTTCGTTAAAAGGTGAAACTTTATCAGGGTTTATGTGCCAAATGTGAGAAGGCATATTTAATGATACATCAAATGTTAGAAGCATACAGGTGCCTCTGTGTATGCTCTTTAAAATGCTGAGAGGCAGGGTAGTTCTTGTAAATTAAAATCGCCTAATATTAACTAAAAATAGGCATTTTGTTCCCAGGCAACAATACAAATACACTTTATATATGTGTGTATATGTTTGTTACTAAATATATAAAGCACGTGGATATTTATATCTAATTTTCAATCAGCAGATCCATCCATATTCGAAAGCAGATAACTGGAGGGATAAACAATACAGAAGCAGAATTCAAAATTATGTTAAAAAAATCAGGAACTTCTAGGGTGACTGCTAAAAATAATGTTTGAAAAAAAACCTCTCAAGCTTCTCCAAAGATTTACCTATCACTGATTACCTCTAGTCTTTCCATAGTACTTTGTTCATTTTCATTTTCTAGGTATTTCTGAAGCAGTTAAGTTGGGGGTTTTGTACCCTTGTTAAGAAAGACACTAGATTGGTTAATTAGAGTCTAGGCAAGCCTCCAATGAAATGGATGAAAATCTCTCTACTGCCATCAATGGCTGTTGACTCATATCTCCAGATCTGCTTTTATGAGGGAACAAGTCAGGAGTCTTCAAAAAAACCTAAGCTCTACTGAGAACTAGTAGGGTTTGGGCACTTATCTTTCTCAGGTATCTAAGAAATCAGTGCAGGCTCATCACCAAGCAGATTTACTTCACAGGATCAAACCCATGCTCCTAGATGCAAAATGACAGGAAGTGTCCTAGAAAGGGGACTATTGAGATCTCAAGAAGGCTGGTTGGTACAACTACCAATTGCTATGTAGCAGTCAAATTGGTAGTTGATGTTAGTGAAAACTATGTTCTGCCGCCTTCTTTGTGACTTCTGTCTCTTAGCAGAACCAGAGGAGATTGACACCATCAGCAGATTGTGCATTTCTCTTTAAAAGAGCTGTGTAATTTGCAAAAAGAAGTGTTGATTCAGTAATTTTTTTTAAATAACCAAAATTACTCAATGCCATTAGCAAGCAAGCAAGCAAAGAAAAAAGAAAATATATTGCAGAAAGTCTGTTTTTGTTAACTGGGTTTCTTTCCCCTGCAATCCTCTGCTAAGTGCTGCCTTCCCATTTGGGGTTAGCCACCCCTCCCCCAGTTCCTGTCCCCCTCGTGATTGCCAAGATCTCATTAGTTTAGGAGGACTAATACCATCTGTGTCTGAAAGACATACTCCCACATGGCTTATTTAGTCAGCTATCAAATCTGCCCTGACTTCCAAGGCTGAGAGGAGGTAAGTGGATCTGATATCCGGGCACTAATATCATGCTGGTGTTTCTGAACCCAGCTAAGTGTGTGGGTAGGTTGTGTAAGAGGTGTCTCACTCTGATTTCAGCATTAGTCACTGTGCTCATTTATTGCTTGAAAATGATCTAGTCCAGGTGTGCAGTTTTCATTCATTCATCAGAATTAGTTTGAGCAAGGGTACCAGAACAATTTTCACCTATCTGACCTAATATCCTTGTTCTTTCCTCACTTCATCCCACAGGTACCAGAAACTGTATGATCACCTGGATAAATCTTTGGTTTCATTGCAATAGCCATCAAGCATATTCAGTATGAAAAAAAGCAATGTGTTATCTGCTCATATTTCTCCAAAATAGTTGAACCACAGTTCAACTTTTGAATGGCAACTTCTTTCTCAATAAACCCACTCCTGTGTTAGTTCACAGTCCTAGCTCCTCTGTGAATGACAAAAATAAATGTTCACTGATTTTTAGACCCAAACAAGCTCCAGGAGAATAAACCAAAGTCTAGGAACGGATGTTATAGCACCAAGACTTCAAGGGGTGAGAATTTTGAGGACTGCCAATCAATCAGTAACTTTGTTGACCTGTTTCCTACTTCTAGTAGGAAAGTTTCAAATCCTGAGCTAGAGTTGTCTTAGCTTCAGCAGCCCACTAGTTGTTTCCCTGCGCTCATGTGGTAACAGCTCTCTTCTTCTCTGTGATCACAAGTCCACTTCCTGGAGAAGGCATGTCTCCAGCCCTCCTTGTTTTCCTCCTGTGACAAGAGAAGAACTTTGGCTTACGCTTGCTGTCCAATGTCCACTGCCTGTTTCATCCTGACAACTGGCATGGTGGGGGCATTAATAGTGGGACCATGCTGTTGGAGATGGCTCATTTCGCAGTTTTGAAAAATATGTAGCACCCAAATGTGGACAAAGTTCAGATGAACAATACCATTGGGGTTTGCCAAGACAGAAAACTGTCATTACAAAGAGTGTAAATAAAAATAGCGCAATCTCACACAAAAGGGACACAATAACATCTCTACTGCCTTATGATGGTCAGAATTATTTTTTCATTTGTCTGGATATACTAATGAAACAGTTTGTCTTCCCCTTACCAAGGTTGTTCTTGTTGCATCTGAAAGACAACTATAGATCAGATTATTACTGTGCTGTAGGAATAGAGTACAAAAGGATTGTCCTGGCGCCTCAAAATCTACAATCTAAAAATAAGACAGAAGCCATAGGAACAGTAGAAATGACCATGTTAGATGCTTAGACTAAGTTTGTCTAAGTCCGTGTGCTGTGTTAAAGTGGATGTAGAGGATGTTTAAGGGAAATATAAAGGAGACAAAGCAAGCACAAAGCAGTTGGTGAAGAAAATAGCTTGGTGAGATTTGGAAACATAGTGAGACAATCTATATCATTTGGTTAGATAAAGCACTGCATAGCTCATTCTATGTATATAAGAAGAAAATCTCTGCTAAGTCTCTGCCTTTTGCTATCAGTATTAATTTGTTCTTATGTTGTCTTATAGTCCTGGGTGACAAGACACTTTATAAATGTTAATTCTTACAGTACTGAGATGTTACGTAGATAGAGTTGGATTTTATTTACAGCTGAAGAGACTAAATCGCAGAGAAAGTGTGCATGAGATCAGTGACAAGGGCTGGGTCTCATTCCCACAAGCCCAGGCTTTCCATATTTTCTTTCTACTTGCGCAAAACCTGTGCAAGTATTTTTGTGGTAGACATTCATACAACATAACCACCCCACTTTCTTGTAATAGCACTGTTTACTATTTCATATGCAGTCACACCACCCTTTCCTTGTCTTATTATCCTCTCACTTACATGCATCATCTGGGAGTCATCCCCAGATCCCCCAACATCACTCTTCCCAGTAGTCAGCCTGTTCTCCCACCCAAACCCTGGGACTTTCAAAGGGAAGCATTAGTCAAACAGAGATTCTTGGGCTCAGCAGAAACATAAATAGCTAAAAGAGAGCTTGCAAACTGTATTCTACCCCTCTTTGAAAACAAGCTCTGAACAATTCTAACTCTCTGAACTCCAAAACCTGATGTTTTTCCTTTCTGTGCACAGCAGAAACTGTTATCCAAGGGCTCATGCTCTGTTGTGTTAATTTCTGAAAATTAGAGATGGTTGGGAAATTTGTTTCTATCATGCAGCACCTTATAGTATACAAAAATTACTGGGTTTGCATTCCTTGGAATTATTCAGCATTGAAATTTTCCCCACTGCCTCAGCTCAGAAATTCTATCTTGATTTCTTCAAATTGAAAAGTAGCTGGCGAATGAAGGCAAGGTGTTATTTGCCCTCCTCCCCACTGAAGTTTGCACATTATGTAGTTATTAGTTGAAAAATTAAAAAGTAACCCAGAAGTAAGGACTGAAACTTTTTTTTTTTATAAATTTATTTAGAGGAGTTTGTTTTCTCTGTACAGATCTTAAAGACACACTATTAGGAAAGTATATAAACCAAAGTGTTCAACTGGGAAACTTATTTGCAAAATAGAAATCCTGTGTCTTATTTACTGTATTTGCCAATTAATGAATGAACATGGTAAGGCAAAATTGGATTCGGATCTGTAGTTCATCAAGTAGTGACCAGCAGGGATGGTGCTGATTTGTACCCCAGGTCCTTTTTCTCCACCTTTTGCCTGTGATTAATACCCTGCTAAGGTTAGGTTGATTTCTGTTCTTCCATCTTTTCTGTATCAAGCTTACCAGAACTTGCATTCTGTAATAAAGTGAAACCAGCTTAGGTAAATAAAGCCATAATCTGACAAAAATCTGGGCCTGGAGGCCTGTTTCTTAGATTTGGCTTATAATCATGGTCCCACTTACTACTGGCCCATCAGGCAAAAAGTAATGATTGTAAAATTGCCGTTACTTACCAGGGTGCCCTTGGGCCATAAGAACTCAGCTCCAATTTTGAACTCTGTTGATAGGTTCCTGGGCTTTGTGTCTGAAGATCAACGGTTAGCTTTCTGTTAAAGACAAACTTCACACTAAAGCTACTGACAAAGTAGTATGAAATTATCCTTGTCATCCAATATGTAAAGCTTGAGTGATATTGAAGTGTAAAGCTCAAAGGGAAACTCTTGCACTAAGAAAGTGAAAAAGAGCTTGTCCATTGTACGTGCACCAATTGCCATGTTGACAAGCTATGAAGAAATTAACTTAATTTCCACTGTGGAGTATTTTAAACACACTCTCTACTTTTGGCCCTAGAGATGGAGGAACATACAGCAGAACAAAGTGTTACTCTGGATCCAGTTGCCCTACTTTGTCAGAAGAAAAAAGTGAGATAAATGCCAGTAACTTCACACACTGAGAAAATGAATCTTGTTACTGTTTGAAAATGGAAGAGCATTCAGAGCACACTGAAGTCAAAATACAGGCATTTATTTAATGGAGCTTGGGATCATATATTATGGTGACTGACATAACAAATCTTCTTTTCTAGATGTTAGCTATTGCAAGAAATTAGGGATGTTGTCATTGCAAATTGTACTTTTACTATACCTCAGCTAGGCATGTGATGTCCTTAGCTTGCATTTCCCTCATCATTATAAAATTCAGTGGTCTTCTTCAAAAGGTCCACATTTGTGTATGGTTTCACATGCAGAAATGCTCCTCCAGGCTAGTCTCCATTGCTCAGTTCTGTGCTATGCAGAAAGACTCAGCTAATTTGAAGGGAGTTAACTGGGTTAACCTTTCTGACCACAGCACCACTATGGCTAAATTACAACCAGTAGCATAGACTTTCTGCAAGAGCATCACACATCTGTAATAGCTGTCATCTCCTTCTGTAGGTCTTGGAAGGAAATTTGGTGTCTCAGACACTACATTAATATAACTGTGGGTAAATCAATGATCCCTTTTCTTGAGTAACATGTTTCATTGTCTTCCTCCTCCAATTACTCCTTCTCCTTTTTATTCTTTTTGTCATTCTTTGTATTACAGTAATTATTTGACATCGCAGTGAGGATCCAAAGACCGAAAAAGCTGTATAAACAGACAATAAATAATTAAACAGGTCTTTTCCCAAAGGGCAGAAAAAAGAAAATGTGCTCTCAGGCAAAACTGTTTCTACCTTTGCACTGTGCTGTATTTCCTAACTGATAAAGAGGAAGAACGTAATGTGTTCTTATTCAGGACTGGGTTCATCTCTCTTGGTGGTTATTTGGAAAATCCATTGATCAATAAAGTCCTCCTACTAAACTTAGGCATTTGGCAAGGAATGAGTTATGGATCCTTAAGTATGCTTGATTAGCAACTTAACCAAAACATCCTGTCAGGCAAGGAAATGTTAAAACAGTATTTTTCAGTGAGATGTCAAGATGGTTTCTGCTGGAGCTTTCTAAAACAGTAAAGCAGAAGTGCAAAGGTGTTAAGTATGCATCATAAAGGTTTTCTTCTTTATTTTGTCCTTTAGTAATTTTTGGTGCAATATCCCCAAGTATTGTATTTTTTTCTGGAAGAACATGACAGATTAAAAAAAAAAATAAAAAAATCATAGCAATGGCTTATTCTTCCCTGCCACAATTTTTCCCCTAATTTCTCTCCCCAGGCTTTACCTGAAGAAAGAGAAACAGGAGAAAGTGATAAGCAAAGTGGGAAGAGGAGGACAAAGAGAAATCCCCAACCCCCTAAAATTCTAACACCAAACAAACAAAAATGCTTTTGATTTTCTTGTTTCATATTCCTTCAATTTCTTTTTTGAAAAAACAGGGAAAAGAAAAAGTAGAAAACCTTCCCTCAAAATAAATCTCTGTTGTTTTTTTTTTTTTTAAATGGCCATTTTAATTTCTAAAAGTTTCTAACAAAACATTTATAACACCTGTAGTTGCTGCACAATTTTAACCAAATGTATTTTATTCTCATCACCATTGCAATATTTGATGCAAAATCACATTTTTGCTGGGAAACAAGTAGTAGCTATCTAACTTCCCTGCATCCATACAACTAATTTTTAAAATGTTTGGGCAGAACACTAAACGTTTCTGAAATTCTAGTACCCTTTCCTGTTCCACCACTAATGCTGGGGCAGCATCAGGTTCTTTAAAATTATTTTGGAACTGTATCCAACACTTCACATTGTCTTCATGTGCTTGCATTGTAACTGAGTTTCTGATGGCTTATATTTATTTTTCTAAGGATTTTTGTCAACTTATAAGATAGAGATGTTACACAAATTCCTATCACTGCTTTCTGCCTCACGTGGGCAGGGGGTGCATTTTAATTAATCAAAAGTAGAATGAGACCCACTGTGATGACATTGTATTGACAGTTTAATGTCCCATAATGTTTATTTAAAATGGAACAGAGATGTAAGATCCTGAACAACAGTTTAGTGCTGCCCACCTTTCCCTTTGCGTACGCCCATAATGTTGCTTCCATTGTACTCCCTGCACTGATGAGCACAGGTAGAACAAACACAACTTCATATCTCTCTGCAAGCACAAATACAACAGGACTTTGGTCAGTCTGTTTACATGCACAACTAATAATAATTGATCAAATGTGTTCTCCTTATAAAAGGATTTAAATAATTTCTGAAAGCTCCACAAATGTCTTATGAACACCCTGTCAGATATTGGCTTACTTGATTTATTAGTCTTTATGCATTACTTTGATCCCTTTTTTAAAACCAGCTTGTACATCAATGTATCTTCACGTTAGCAAATGATAGATTAGATTAAACACAATGATACTAATATATTAGGTTTTCAAGGATGACAGTTATCTTTTATCTGTGGACCTATCATATTCCATATAGTAGATTCTATATGAAAATACATTATTTTCCAAAAACTTCATAATTTCTGAAACATTTTTTAGGAATTTTGCATCCTAGAATTTTGCTCTTTATTAAGACTGGTCACATTGAACTCTATGTGAATTGTGAGTGGAACCATGTGAGCCATTCAAAGAGAAAGAAGCAGAGATGCATCTTCAGTGTTATAGATTTTAGCTTAAAAGTTAGCATATTGCATTTAATATTTTCACTTAGCTATGTGCTTGCGGTATGTGCACACGCACACACACAAAGTGTATATATTACAGTACAGATAAGGAAGGAGAAATATATATAGTATAAATATTATATATCTTTGTTTAGAAGCTACCCTCATTTAGTAGCTGCACTTTAACCATGCACCTTTACAATGCAAGCCGCGGGGAAAAGTAATTAAATTTAATAGCTGCTGCCCTCGTTTTGAAGTCGCCCTCAATATAAAGCTGCACAGGGAAGTAATTAAATTTAATAGAAGCTGCGGATTCTAAACAAAGATATACTTTATAAAGGTATAAAGTCCATATAGTTCTTGGAAAGTTAATTTCCAGCAGTAGCAGGCCTGTCACTTGAAATATTCATGGTTTTGTAATTGTTTGAATTGAATCTCCAGCTACAAAGGAACTTTATCTGAAATGATGAAATGATGACGGATCTGCGCATGTACTTGGATACCACCAGAAAAAGAATAACAACAACAACAATAATAAAAGAATGAAGAACAAAATAAGATTATAAAAGAAGCCCCCCAAAAGTCAAGCATTAATATTCCACTCTCATTTTCATCAATCACTGAAGCAATGCCCCCTAGATCCGTGCATTAACTTGTTTATCTTTTACAATGAGGGAAAACTTCATGGCTTCATCATTCATTCCAGAGTGAGGGGAGAAAAAACAAAAGGCAGCCACTGAAATTTGCATGGTGCTCAATTATACATTAGTGAACATCACTTGGCAATCTGTTCATATCAATTTAATTGGATTTTAATACTGCCTCTGATCTTGTTTTCTAATTAACAGCAGTGCCTGGCAATAAAGCAGAACCATGCACCCAGCAACACCTTTGATCTCAACCATATGGAGCTCCTCCGTGCTCTTGAAAAAAATTTTTTTCCTTTGCCTCCAATGCAGGCCGAGAGATATTGGGGCCCCCAGATGGCCAAACACCACTCATGACTGCGACTTCATTGATTATTTTCTTTCTTGATTGATCCTGATTGAAAATAAATAAAGCATGCTCTTGGAACTGGGTGCAAATTGGTGTCACAAGCTTTTGGTGATATTAGTGGTTTTCTCTGCTCCTGCTTTAGATGAGAAGTACTTAAGTAAACATCAGTTGACTCAGTGGTCTGTATTTAGGAGCATAACTTTATCACAAGGACTTTTTGTTCCATGTGCAGTTACTGTCCTACCACTGCCACATTTTTAACTGGTTGTGAATGAAGTTAACTGTTCATTCCTTATCTTGCTGATGTTATCATCATAGGCAAACTATTTAGGCATGATTTCAGCTCAGCAGTTTGATTTATATCTGCTTTCGAGATTTGCTCTTTTTATTTTCTTCTTCTTTCTTTTTTTTTTTTTTTTTTTGTTCTGTAGGTAAAAACACAGAACAGAGCTTTGATCTTTGTTTCCTACACAGGTCTGGCTTCAAGTACAGCATGCTCAAAAAGAGCAAAGTTGTTATGTCACATTTCACATGTTCTCCAACCAGAGCTTGCAATAGTTCTCTGAGATACAAGGAACTGAAGTGGTAGATTTCTTCCTTGAGCTTGGAAAGAGATATTAAAAATGTTCCAGACTGTTAGTTTAGGAAGTAGATTTTTATATAAACATTTTAAAAAGCTGTTTTATATGTACATATATATATACACACATACGCGTGCGTGCTATCTAGCTCTACAAAGGGGTGAGTAACTAGAGGAAAAAACATTGCTATCTCACATAATGTTAACACAAAGAATAATTTTGCTTTCTGACTTTTGGATAAATAAAGAGAAGTCGTGCTTCTTTCCTTCTCCTTTCACTTTTTGTTCTGAATGTGCCCTCTTAGCCTGTACTTTGATTTGAATAAGACCCATAAGCAAGGTCAGGTCATTCTTCTCTTGAAGAAAAGATTGCCAGCAAGCGCCCCGATGTGCAGTTGCAGAAGTAGATGCTGATGACTTTGCAGGTGACGCCTTTCCCTTTGTGTTAACAATAACCCACCATAGCGTCAAGGACATTAGCTCCAGGGTAGTTGTTTTTCATCTGAGATGCAAACCAGCACCCTGACTGCTTGTGTTCATTACAGAACTAGCAGACTGATTCAACCTAGCTTGTAAACCATGTGCTATTTATACAGTGTGCGTGCATTACACGGTGCCATCTCCTTTAGTTTCAGCTATACTTTTCTCTGCACAGCTCTTAGCTCTCATGCAATATTGCTTGTGTGGTAATAAAGCACTGCTACATACTACGTATATAAGTGAAACTGAACTAAATGATGCCTCTCCCTGCTTTGCTTTGAGATCCTGAGTTGAAAATCCTCAGACGCAGAAAGCATATCAATTCTCTTGATTTTGCTGTTGATCTTGTCTGTCTCAGCTTCAAACACATCTGGTTAAATATCTTTACTTTTAAACTTTAACCATGTTTTTAAACAAACTTGATCAGGTGTATAGATTCCACATTTGTGTAGGTATGCTTATATGTACCAGACCAAGGCCAGAGCCAATGAACAAGGAAATAAAATTGATTGATAGTTGGAATACGGGCAATTAATCCATGAAGATGCCAGGTTCCATTCTCTGCAAATCTGAAGCCTAATCCTTGCTGGTTTCAGATTATATTCCATATGTACTATTTCACACATCTACTGCATTTTAATCAGCTTTTACAAGTGACAGCTTCAGAGGGGGAAAAGCAAGCCTGCCTACTCTGGACATAACCTTCCTTTATCATGCAAATAGAAAGTACTTTGGAGCCCATATTTCAGGGAGATGTTGGAAAGCTTCTCCAGCCTGACGTGGTTAGCAGATCTTCAGACAGTTAAGAGGACTGTGCAGGTTGAGGTGTCTGCCCTACTGGATTGATTGTAGGAACAGGGTTTATACACTTGTACTAAACATGGGTTTAATCTGGATTTGTCTTTTTCTTCATTTGCTTTCCAGAATTTCAGACTACAAGCTCCTGCATTTTATCATGTAGGGCGCAAAATAAAGCACTGAAGGAAATAAATGATTAAAAAAAGAGATAGAAGTTGAATTTTTATTCTGGTTTTAATTTGCTGATAAATTAACATGGCATTGGCACACATACAGTACAGTGACATAGAATAGATTATGGACATATACTTATGAGGGAGCAGAGCTGATGTGAGAGTTTCCTGTTGCACCCTGCAAGTAAACTGCTGCTGATAGGATGCGTTACACCAAGGTTACTGCTGTGGTCTTTTTGAACACTAAGACTCATAAACATTTTCAAAATTCGTATGCTGACACACCATTTTGATCTTTGTTGCTGATTTCCTTACTTTGATAACAAGATAGCTGCTGTCTTGTTTGCTTCCTGAACTCCTGAACTGCTTGCTTCCAGTTTGGATGAAAGTTGGTTGTTTGGTTGTTCGGGGTATTGTTTTGTTTTGGGGTTTTTTTAATCTTAAGTTGTGTATTTGACTCTTATTTTTTGGAGTAACCACTCTACTGCTTTTACTTTCCTTCTAGGAGTTAGACATGGGTTCAGATGCATAAAACCACATCCTGCGTTTAAAATACGGGCTGCTTTGCTCGGCCTTTAAAATATTGAGGGACTGAGCCTTTTTTTTCAGAAAAACAGTTCATGTTTAATACCCACCTCACATCCCTACAATGAAGGTACTTAAAAAGTGGTGGGTATAAATTTATGATCATGCTTTTTAATGTGTGGCTAAGGGTATAATAGCCCATTTATCCAGCATGAAGTGTCACTCTGACCATGTTCCCAGATCCTACAGTAGATCCTACAGAGGCTGCTCGGTGAGAATAGGTGGACAGGAATGTCACGCAGAAACTTCTCCCCAGTTTCTATTTTCTTTCTTAGATAAAAATAAAAAGAGGGATGTGCATGCAAATGATTCCTTGGAAAAGTGGATTCCTAGACATAGGAGTGGGGCTAGGGATGGCTGTGGGCTGCAGCTGCCCAGCACTGCACATCAGTGAGGGTTTGTGAGCAGGCTGCTCACATCAGGCAGACTCCTGCTATCCAGAAATGGACAAGAGATCATCCAGACCAGCAATAAGATTTTTCAACAAGCATAAGATACAGTCAGGAGGTGAGTGTAAGTAGGATACTGGTTGCTTATATGCTCATGGCTTTGAGAGGACACCATCTCCAGACTGAGACTGTTTCACTTCGGGTCATTATTCAGGTTTCCAAAGCTGACTCTTTTCCCCATGTAAATGTGCATGTGCTTTTCAAACTATACTTGTCTGGAAATGTTGCTTATTCCTAAGTGCAAAAAGTGAATAATTTAGTTTCTCCATGTCTCTGGGTCCATGCTTTTGTATCAGACACAATTTTATTAAGATCACTAGAAAATAAACATAAGCCTTTTTTTTTAAAGTTTAAAACAATGCTTGGTAGGATTATCACAGTTGCATTGGGTAACATGAGGAGATTAATCAACCACCTTATTGACTTAAAACTTTCAGTGACGCTGCTGCTAGTTATATGAGATATTAGACACATCTGAGAAGTGTCTTCACCTACATATGCTTTGTCATATAGGATGACAAAGGTGAGCTGCATAGTTGAGTATCCCAACATTAGAAACAATCTAATTTTATTCTTTTTCTGTTCTTAAAATATGCGCATACTAGTTATTTGTATTCAGACCGAAATGATGAATTTGCACATCATCCGCTGCTGACCACTAATATTTGATATGTTTCATCTAGATTATTTAAATTTTATTTATTCTGAACAACTGATTCTGAAAGTATATAGTGTTTTGTGATGTTTCATTGTATTATATGCCTTTTATTTTCCCCTTTTCCTTTTGTCTGGGGCAAATGTAATGATTCACTTATTATTATTTCACATATTCATTTAATTTAATCTATTGTTTGGAGGAAAAAATACTTACTGATGGGTGGCTTCTTCCCCGAAGTCTTTTTCCCCTCTTGAATTTAAGCATTTAAAGGGTTCCGCACCAGTGAAACTTAAACATACATGCAGATGATGACATGGTATGCTGTGAATGTGTCATTGTGAAATGGACTACATTAGCCTTCAAGGACCTGCCATCACACTAACACCAGTCCTGAAGAACAGCAGCTCTGGCAGCTGGCATTAAGCATATGGGTTACTCTCAGTGTTTGTGCCTTATTTTGCTAATCTGGCTATGGCTTACAGGTAATACTGAGTTTTCAAAATACTCTTCTTGCCTATTGATAATTAGGGAAGACTCGTGCTATATCTACAAAGTCAGGAGAGAACCAGCACCTTCAGAAGTGTACTACCCTATCTCCTCACTTTTAAACTTACTAAAAAAGGTGACCCTGGAGGTTATATAAATGAATGATTTGTTAAATGTGATTGATTTTACTACTTTATGAAGGTTGTCTGTATGCTGAGTTGCAAAAAGGCCTAGTTACGCTATCTCTAACATTGACATGCATAGCAAATTAGTGCAATGGATTTAATACACTATCCTCAGCTTCTTACAGCCCTGAAATAGAATACCTTCAATCTGCTTATCTTGTCTCAGACTTTTAGGTTAATATTGTGTATTTACCATCCATGGTGGAGAACTTCTCTCGCACCTTCTTGCTGTTGTCCTCAGTTTGTGATCAGCAGGTTTTCTGAGCCTGACAGGCTCCCATGTGCCTTTGGAAATCTCACCCTCTTTTTAAGTCTAAAATTACATGACTTCATCAGAATAATCTCTTCACAAGCCAGTAAACATTTTTTTGGAGAAGCTGTACTGAATTTTTTTCTCTTTTCCAGCCATCGTATGCTGGCTTTGATATTTCAGAGAAGTTTTTGTTCTCACTTCTTTGAGGAGACTGCAACATGGCAAAGACTCAGTCTCAAAGAAACTTTCACTCCAAGATTTGAACTAAGCGTATTTAGCTAGTACTTAGTGGAAAGTGAACACTGAGCTCCAGATAGGTCTGGAACCATTGGGCAGCTTCTGCAGAGATGGCTGAGGAGGCTCCTTGTACAGCAAACCAGGAACGAATCACTTCCACCTGTCAGTGTTGTCGTCTTTTCAGGGCATGATGCTACTAGCCAGGCTTTGTAATACAGGTGTGTAGGATGACACACATACCCTGGAGACAGGATTCATGTTCTTCTAAGACTAGAAGCAAGACTATTGGGTTTGTTTGGCTTTGTCTTATGATTTATTTCATTTCTTCTGTTTAGCAATGGTACCCTTTGCCAATGGGGAAGAACAATCTTTCTGTAACATTTCCTCCTTCCAGCCAGGAAACATAAAGCTGAGCACACAAAGCTTCTCCAAACTGGCATGCTTTGTGATCTTGTTCTGCTTCTTTTATTCTTCTTTAGTTCCCAAGGGAAACTAAGGGCTCCATCTGTGTCATCAAAAGCCTTGGACTTTGTGGTGTTCCTTACTGGAGTAACATTGCGATGAGTTAAAATTTGAGTCTTGTGTATGCAGTGAAATGGAAGTTACTCTGCCTGTATAATTCCTCTGTTTCCCCTGTTCTATAAAGACTAAAGGCAATGTATCTCTTAATTTAAAATATGATTAGATAATATTTAGCTTGTTCTGCTGTCCAATGGAAGCTGGGTCAAAAGCTTGTTTGAGTGCTCAGATGTGCATTGTTGAAAGGTAAGTTACAAAAAATTGGGATTAAAAGCATGTGTTAAGATGACATGCCTTAAAGTTTTTTTTTAAATAGAGTTACACTTATAACGCAGTAGCTGTGGTTATGTTATAATTAGAATGCAATTACATTGTATAATTCTGGTTACTTGTAATTAACATTAATGCATATGAGGAAGTAAACTACATATCTGAATTGCTTATTCGTACCCTGTTAGGACTGGAGCCTATAAACACATATGGAAGTTTACTCACCAAATATTTTCATTGACTGTCACTGAATGACTGGTGACTAAAGCTATGAATGGGTGTTTGTAGGCAGCAACCCCGCAGATTCTAACAAAAATTAACATGGAGTTAACTGCATTAACCACTTTGGATTTACCTGCTGCAATTACCCTGAAGTTGCACTTTGATTTTTTTTTTAAATTTTTTTTTTTTCTTTTGGTAGACGTGTAAAGAATTGGTTCAGCTACAGAATTAGTCTTCCAGCTATATGAAAAATAATAATAATGCAAGTGTGTGGAGTCCCAACCAATTCAAAATGTGCTATAGGGTGGAGCACACATATTTTTTGATACACTTATTTGTAACCAAGATTTGGCCTAGGAGTTCATAATTCCAGAAGTTAACTATTTTTAGAATAGCTACTAGCAACAGCAAGAGCTGGGAGTTCTTCATACAAGGCAAGGTGCAGCATTTTCAACCTTTCTTTAAGAAGTGGTTGATAGTGGGGCCTCTTTCTATACTGACATTCCCAAAGAGAATGCAAGTAGATGTGCATGTTTGTAATAAGATGCCTTGCACAGGTACCTGGAGTCTTTAAATAATTCAAGAGGGAAAAAAAATATTATTCACTAAAAACAAGGCTACTTTTTTCCTTCTCTTTAGAATCTTAACTCTTGCATACAGAAAGAAGGGTGCTTAATCTTGTGTGACGCATGGAGAAGGAGGAAGTTTGCATATAAAGATGCATCTATCCTCTAAGTTGATAAAAAAGTCCAAATGCCATCCATTTTCAGCCTTTTTGCTCATCCCAAATATATCTGATAACCTCATAATGAATGGATATCGGAAACAGGTTTCTGTAGGTTAAGGGTATGATCGACTGTGATGCTTTTGAAAGTCTGTTGTGGCAATAACCATTGAACTAAGGAGAATTTACATGACCAACTATTGTAGTAGATCCAGTCTGTATTTTAGGTAGTCTCTAAATACTTATCAGTGTGACAGATGGAAATGGCTGTACTGTACAGGCCTGTAAGTTGCACTTCAAGAGGATTGTAAATACTTATTGGCACATAGACTGCTCAAAATGAATCTCAGTTTAATGAAGTAGAAATGGGATTTTGGAGTCTGTTAAAAAATATTGTATTCTGCTAATTATAATTCACATTAGGTTACTTAAAGTTATTCTGTAGGCAGAAAGGCCTTCTTAATGAGTAAAATCCTGTCACACATAAGGTCAGTACTGTGGCTATATATGGGGAATGGTCAGGCAAAAGAGAAGTTAAAGGAAGCCTTCACAGTAATTTCTTCCCTGCAGCATGAGGATTTATCATCTGTGTTTTTTTTCATGTCTCTGTTCCCTCTATGGAAAGATGTTGAGGGTGGAGGGCATCAGGACCACAGATGCACCATGCGAAAATTTCTGGTGTAAATAAGGGACACTGTCACCCCAGAAGACTCCTGAGTTTTGCCTCCCAGTGATCTCAGGTTCACTCCTTTTTTATTTCAAGGGGATAAGGGGCATTAGGATCCCATTTACACCAGCCCCTTCTTGGGGGCTGAGCAGACAAATGGAGATTTTGGCACCAGTTGTATACACTAAATCAGGTTGTAGTAGATGTCATGAGCCCTCTGCTTTCTTAACATTATTTTTTATCTCTAAGGATTTATCACAGAGACATTATACTATCAGAAGACACTGATGACTGATATTGATTACAATTCGTGTTATCTATTATAACTGAAATAGAAACTTTCACTGGCTATGGTGGGAACTTCTTAGGTTCTGTGGGAGATATTTAATCACTTGATCTAGGCACTTGCTAAGTTTTCAGATGCCTTGGGTATCTAAGACATCTTCATGGGGCCTTTTCCTTTTGGAGTGGCAGCTGGAAACCATCAGGGAAACTCTAACACAGCTGCTATTTAGGCACCAGTCTTTGGTAACTGAATCTCATCTTACATTGCTGGTCCTCCTACTGCTGTTCATGACACTGAGGGTGTGGCAGGAATCTTCAAAGTGACTCCCAAAATATTTTTACAATAAAGGAGCAGCTGAGTACCTTTTCTTTCCAACAGTTGCTCAGTAATTACAGCTAGTTCTGTCCATGCCTTTGTACTGAAAGAGCCAAGGAGTTTCCTGCAATAAAAGGCAGCAAACTGCTCTGTGACTGTCACAAGCATTTGTCTCTGAATGGGAAGGAGAAGGTTTCAGTCAGGGGTTACACCAAGACAGGTGAATGTAAAGGAAGGGTGAAATTTGAGGATCTCTTTCTCCATCATGACATCTACCTTTTTACAACTAAAGAGGAAATATCAAGTGGAGGGAGGATGGGTTCCAAACAGTGTGGTAGCATTTTATTCCCACTATGCACAGGTGCAGATAAAGACAGATCAAGACTTTGATACAGTCCCAAAGCCTTTATTTTTGGCTTGCTTGATTTGCCACATTTTTAATTCCTTAACACAAATCATGTCTTGTTTGCTGAAAGGAACTCTTAGGCTTAAATGTACATTTAACATTAAAAAAGTTTCAGTTTCTTAAAGTCAGGAAAAAAAAAAAAGAGTATTTGTAGTTAGTACTTTTTTTTTTTGTTTTCCAAGTTCTGTACAGGATATTCAAACAGCATATTTCACCTTCCTTCCCTAAAACCAATGGGCTTTAGTACTCCTGCAAAGAGTTAATTGAAGCGAATAAAGTTCTTACGCTGTTAATAATCCTCCCAATTTGATCTTGTTCTTTTCCCCCCTCAAGCAGTAAGAGGATAAGAGCAAGTGATAGCCAGATTTATAAATTATTTCTTGTGAGCTGAATGCTTTAAAAGGGAATATAAAAATCTGCTATGTGTCAGGTGATCCATGGAGGCATTAGCAAGCGTGGCTGATTCTCAATCCCCTGAAAGAAGGAATGATAATTTGTATATCTAGGAACTGTATGTGGAGAATGGTAATTTGTCATTAGTAAGATTAACATGATCAAGGGAATGGAATGGATTATTTACATATAAAATACAGAAGATCATTGATGCAGCAGTGATGAATAAATACATTTTGATAAATATAAATCAATATCTTTGGGAGTCAATACATAAGTTTTGGCTGTCATATAACACTGCAGCTTATGTTTCATGTTGTATAAAATGTATTGCCTATTTGAGAACGGTTAAATAGATAGAGTTTTCTGGCCTGGGCATTGTTTAATCTACCTGTAGAGCAATCCTTTTGAAACACTCTACATTTAGCCACAAATTACTTTTCTTAGTTCCTTTAGAATGAAATACCACTTAAGATGTAGAATATCTAAGCACTCATATACTATTTAAAAGGACATGGCATTTTTATTATTGCAGTATCATATTCTAGTAAATTCTTTTTGTTCGGATAGATTTGCCTTCTTGCAGACAGAAACTATCACAAATAATTTAATACATTTTGATCATGTTTTCAATGCTGACTGAATTACAGTTGCTGACATGGTTCATTTACTTACACAAACTGCTCTTGTGCTCACACTGTTGCTCAAAAATTCAACATTATCAGGTGAAAAAAATTGCATGAAGATAGGAAGCCATTATTCTGACCACTAAGCAATGCAGAAAGAAATATCAATTGGCAAGTTGTTAACTCTGATTTTCAAATACACCATTTGCAATGACTTATAACTACCTACAATAAGTGGTTATAACCTTTTTTTTTTTTTTAAATTTTCTGAAAGCTTCAGTAGACTATGCTATCACAGTGTTTAAAGAATTTAAAGCAAATTACTTAAGGAATATTGCTCAAAGCAAGTGCTATGTAAGGCAGTAAGCGACTTCTGTGGGTGATTGAGCACTAAAGCAAAGCTATGAGGTTTGCTAATGTAGACAATGTTTATTTCCAGGAAGATTCCTTTGCCAGGGTTGCTCTCAACAAAACCAGTTGCTGATCTTGCTGATGGGAATATGTGCAGTGCTACATGTGTGTAGACCCAAGGAGTTCTGCGGGATTGCTCATGTGCATAAAATGACTTGTGTGCTTGCATGTCCGAGGCTCAGGGCATTGCAGTGATTTAATCTTAAAAGGTGAATCAGAGTCATTTTTGTTGTACTTTGTTATACTTTGTTATACTGTGAAAAGTCTTCAGTCTTAGTTACAGGATTACTCTTCCCACAGAACAGGATATCGCAGAAAACAAAACAAACCAGAAGACAACGTTGCTTTGTAGCAATATAAGCTTTGAACGTTCTCTGCTGTAGGTTGCTCAGACTTCCATTGACATCATGAGGGGGCTATGTTTAGGTGAGTAATTATTTTGGCAAGGTCAAACGAATAAATGCTCAAGGGAGAGCTAAGCTAAAGGAGGAGGAGACCAGAAATCCAGGACTCTTGCATGTAAGGTTCCTATGACTTTAGAAGCATCCACAGTATTTCACTGTTACGTATTTTTGCTTGTAATCAGAACAACTGATTCGCAGTGTATTAACCTACAGTGAGCTCCCATTTGCTAACCAAACTGTTGTCCACAGAGGCCTCAAAATGGCCCTTTTTCATTAATATGTAGAAATAAACTAAAAGGAAATGATGGATGCATGTATGCATGCACAAGAAGACATGAATAATACCAAGTGTCTGAACAACAACCCCATAGAACATAGCTTAGTAGAGAAAGTATTGAAGAAAAAGAGGTCATTTTATATTATCAGCTTGCAGCAGCAGAAGCTTGGAGGTTTCTCCTGTACTGCTCCAAAATGGACTTCACAGTCTTCCGTGGCCACATTGACAACTAAATCCATAGAGATTATAGATACTTCCTAAGCTTCAGATTTATGATTTAAAATAATTGTGGATTATAAAGACTGCATATTTCCTTATTAGGAAAAATATGAATGAATTCATGCTCTTACTGCTTTCACCCCATCTAGAAATCTGGATGAAGGCTGGAATTTTCAGAGAAAACTAAGGTTTTGTGAAAGATGTATGCTTGGCATCTGATGTCTGTATTTGTCACTCCTAAGGCATTTATACAGGGATAGAATTTATAAGCACTGGTACAACAAACTAACCATATAATCAACATAGAAAATAAGATCTTTCCACTAATTGTATAAAGGGAACAAAGGACAATTGTTTGCACCATTATATACATAGTAGAAGGGTTTAATATTACTTGAATTAAATCTGAGTTTTAAGTGCCTTTGAAATGCCCAAGCATGACTTTTACCCTGAAATGAAATTCGTAGAAGAAGAATTTATAATATTGTGCTCTAACTTACAGAGATAAGGATCTGTGGTAACCCTTCAAATTAAGTGTCTCAAATGAGTAATTACTCTCCCAAACTAAAGAGTTCAATTTAACAGGATATTTATTGTGTTTTAAGATTATTAAAATAATATTTTGGGGGAAGTTTAATAACTGCATAAGAATGATGTAGAGATGCATCTTCTGTGATTATCTTCTCTTGTCCTCTTAAACCAGTAAATATTGGTAATAATTTAATAAATCCTTCAGACCTTCATTTTATATTAATTGAGTTTACGCGGTGGAGAAACAAAGGTGTTAAAATAACACAATTTTCACTTCAGAACTGTCTCATTCAAAATTCTATCATAATGGATGACAATTGGGTATGCCTTCTCAACTAGAGTAAGAATTTCACTGCAAAAATTAGAGGTAAAATAAAAGAGAAAGGTGTTCATTTCAGATATGACTTCTGGGCATTAAAACTTTAGAAAAGAGAACTGATGACAATAATTGTATCATGAGTAGCTCCACAGTAGACTACTTCAGGCAAACATTTTCATGAATCACTTCACAAAAAGCAGTTTATAATATTAGACTTTCAGAAATATTTTATAGAATTTTTTTATTAATATTAAAATCAGATTGGTAATGGTTAAAATGTGCACTGGCTACTTTGATATTATGTCAGTGGTGGTTTTTAGCTGCGTTGTTCAACTTTTTTTGACTTATCGGTTCAGGCAGTTTTAGGTGTTTAATTTTCATTGAATAAGGAATTGAAATCCAGAAAATTATTTGAGAGCTATACTCCATTTCCTCTGCCTCTATTAGCTGGAATGATGGAAAGAGAGAAAGACCCTATCAGCACCAAGGAGCATACACTGTAAATGTGCTCTGCAAAGGTGCACTAGTCTACCCTATCTTTTAGAAAACTAAGCCTCAAGCCCTAGTAAATCTTGTGGTGAGGACTGACTATGGTGCTCTGCATCCCTAGGAGAGGTAAATACTCTCTCTGTAGCAAGGTACATTTACACCCTTCCCTTTGCAGTGTTTCCAGGATTCCTGGCTTTCCCTGCAGGCATTGTGCTAGGACCCCATAGACTAGTCTCACTGCACAGTTACACAAACATGGACTTCTGTGAGTCCCAAGAACTCCAAAGGAAGTGAATTTGGCTCACAGGGCATCATATGAAACTTTTCTCTGGCTTTGGAGGAAGATGGAATTTTGCTTTCTGTTTTGCATTTAAACAGACTCAAAATCTCAAATTAAGACGCTGTTGAAACTACTGAGTTCCACCTGGCTCATGTGAAATCCATGTAGTACCCCAAGTTTTATATGGTTCAGGAAAAAACTATTAATCAAATCAGAATGACTTGAAAGGCTGAACTTTAGTGAACTTTAGGACAACCTGGAGCTGAGCTGCAAGCTTTTGTGAAACCTGAAACCAAGAGGATTTTGCCCAGCTTCTTTTGAGGTTCATGAATTTTGAAAAGACCTATAGCATAGCCAGATTTTACCATTTTATCATAAAACTTACCCTAACTGGTGTTTTCTTTAAAGCTTTCATGCTTTCAATGAGGTGACCATGTGAGAATCTCATTTTTCATTTAAAAGAGAGCAGGTTTCCAGTTCCTGTGGTTATGGTGAAAAGCTTGAACTTGTGCCCAAGTGCACCAACAATTCAAAACCAAAGGTGACTGTAGAGACTCCAGCATGCACTTTATTATTTTAAACTCTGTTTTAGGTTCTTAACTTACAATTTTTTGAGCATGAAATCTAGCTTGCCATCTGAGTTTCTGCATTCTAGCCAGAGGACATTTTTTCCCTTCTCTTACTGTTGCGGCACTTCGGAAGACAACTTCAAAGCAAAAACACTAAATTTGGGTATCAGTAAGCCTGGCTCCAGATCTGACAGCTGTGGCAACGTCTCTCAGCTGAAACCCTGCATCCCTGTGTACCTGGATTTTGTGTAACCAGTGAGACAAAATCCAGAGAAGTGTTAAGTCTTCTAACACAGCACCATGTTCAGTAACCCAATTCCTGTCAACCCCCAAGTTTATTTTAACAGCATCATTTTTCTTTGAATGCTATAGGTAATTCATTCCTTTTTAACAATGTACAGATGGTTTCTGGAAAAAACCCTTTGTTCCTTCAAATAAATAACATAAATAAGTTTACTTATGCTCATGTAGAGCACTGTGTTGTGCTTTTCATATATTGGTTGATTGTGTCTTTTGTTTTGGCTTTTCCCCCCTCTGGAAGTCTTAATGAATGCCCTTGCTCATGCTCAGAAAAAGACTGTTTGATGCCAAAGCCAGAGAATTTCCTTGGAATAAAAAACTCTTACAATTTTATGTTTCATACATTTCATGGACCAAAAATCCACCTGAACAGACTACACATCTTTCTTGAATTTTGCTCAAAGACATTGCTTTTGAGAATCCAGGCTTGTAGTAAATGTTTAGGCCAACAAAAATGATAGCCACCAGTATAGAATATTTTGGTATGCTATTAACAGAAAAATGAATTGGTTGGGAATTTTGTTCATGTTTTCATGCTATTTGACTTGGCAGAATTGATAATGCTAAGAGTTGAGAATTATTTGCCTTTTCTGAATTAAACTAAACCAGTTATCAGAAAGGTTAACAGAGTTAAAGGCCGAGTAACTTAATGTTTTGTTATTCAATAGCCATTCATCTAATTTAGAAACTGTAAAGCTATGGCAGTGTCCTGGAACAAGTTCGCTTTGTGCCAAGAAAGATGGCAAATGGCAAAGTTACTTTTTAAGGAATAATACAAAGTACATAGTGTTCTCTAAAGGTAATAGCAGCCCTTTTTTATTTCATATTTTCAAGTTTATGTTGTCTCTAAATTGAAGAGAAATTGATTTGATAGATGGACCACTGGGTGGATAAAGAACTTGCTGGATGACCGCACGTTAAGGGTTGTGGTCCATGGCTCAATATCCAGCTGGAGACCAGTAATGAGTGGTGGCCCTCAGGGATCAGTGTAGGGACCAGTTTTGTTCAACGTCTTTGTCAGTGACATGGACAGTGGGATTGAGTGTGCCCTCAGCAAGTTTGCTGATGACACTAAGCTGTGTGGTTTGGCTGATACGCTGGAGGGAAGGAATGCCATCCAGAGGGACCTTGACATGCTTGTGAGGTGGGCTGA